>OU015498.1:66692133-66914633 GCA_907164885.2 Dolomedes plantarius | reverse complement strand
TATCATTTTATATAATTGTTTGTCATAATTGTTTGACATAATTGTTATAATATATCTGTAAAATGGCGGACTTTGAAATCAAAATTCTTATTTCTTCAAGGAAAAAAATATTTTTTTTTCAAATTTTTTTTAATTTCTGAAATTTTTTTGATAAATTTTACTATAATTCAAAATTTTATGGTAGGAATGACATAATTGTTTGTCATTTTAATAATGCATGTTTTTATTGAACGTGTATAAAATTTCATGGTATTCTAGCCAACTGTTTTGGTGATATCATATGCGCAATGACATAACAATGAAAAAAACGATGGTTAAAATTTTAAACAATTTTAAAAATTTCTCTTCAAGCTAGAAAAAAAACTGAGAGCCATATTTATAAAGAAGAAAGAGTGTTAACTCACAGCAAAATTTTTATATTACTTAATAAACTATTTTATTAACTACTGATGATTGAAAATAGGGTTTGTCCAGTCTCTTGGTCTTTAAAAGGTTCCTAAATGGATGAAGGACCTTTGAAACGGACCTTTGTAAAGTCCATCTGTCTGAGAGGCACTTGTACTTTCGTTCCTTAACCGAGATGGTTGGTTTTGAATGTATGCACGTACTTCGTTGAAATGACTCTTTGCCGAATAGATCATGGTTTTGTTTTGTAAACAATACTGCGCAGAGGAATACTGCGCAGCCGTAGCAGGTTTTTACAGAAGGAAAATTTGTACGGCGGCAGCGCAGAGACACCCGTGACTTCAGGTATTCATTGTCTTATGCCTTTTTTTTATTAGTTAGCAGTTAAGGTTAGACATTATAAGCACATTATACCTACCTCCCGAAAAATCCCGGAGGTCTGAAGAAGTGTTGTTTGCAATGACTTTCCTTAAATAATCCCCTCCCCAACTTATTTGAGGTCAACGATCTATGTTGTTGGCTGATAAAATTATCTTTGTTTATATATATAATTTAAAAAATTTTGTTGATTTTTTACGCGATGAATTTTTGTAATACGTTTTACTAATGGACGTAATAATTGTTATATATAATCTTTCATTCCGACGGTCGGATGCCCATATAACGTCAGTTTTGTAGGGAATGGGAATTGAACCCGCGTTTACTAACCTGCAGTCAGTATTCTACCAGCTGAACTATCCTGGCGGGTAACTTTGATTTCCAGTGGTTTGACTTTACATTTACATTGGTTTTTCCAGAAACAGTCTCCGGGAAGCTAGCAAGTGTGTTATCAGAGCAGAAAGAAGTTCTGCTTCTGAATACATTCCTGCTGGCCAGTTTGACTTCTGTAACAATGTAGCACAATTTTTGTAAGAAAAACATAATCAGATTCACACTGAAATAAATATATTTTCGACCGTCATTCAATTTGCATATTGTTCCAGACGTCTAAATGATCTATTGGCCCCACTTTGTTAATCATGTGACCTCCTTCATAAAGGATGAACAATCGTTAGTTATCTTTTCCAATCCTCCACATTTATATTATAAGTTTCATATACTGGTGGCATAGTTTCCATGATGGCTTTCTGATTTCCTTTAGAGATAAAGGCCCTGTACGAACAAAAAAGAAGTTGCGAAGTTCAGAGTTTCTAAGTACTTTGTATACAGCTCTGAGAACAATATTGTTTTCTGGAAGTTGTCTCGGCTACCAATCAAGGCAGAATTGCTGAAAAAAAAATCCACAAGGCATTTATAATACGAGGCAATATGACGTCACGAAGTTAAAACCTAATGGATATTATGGACTACGACTGTTATAGGCAGAGACATCTTTAAATTACTAGACACTGTTATAAACACTGTTAAAAATTGCTTTTGATGAGATCATAACAAAATCATAAGATCATAAGATCATTCAACAGAATCATAATATATGTTTTGTTATCACGCCAAACATATATTATGATTCTGTTGTTCGCCAAGAACTCGAGGTTTGATAAAGTTTTAAGGAAAGGAACAAAAATACATCAATGCTTCTTTCAAGTGTGGTGCCGGGGTGTTAACTTTCCTGTCACAATGTTACCAGTAAACTTTTGACGTACACCATAACGCATCAAAACTGATAACTAAATTTATGGCCATCTAACTTTGAGGATACAGTTAGCATGCTTAAAAAATCATGAGGGTATTATTTGTTGATTTAAACTTTCCTTATATATAGAAAAACTTTAAAATATATAACATCTCTTTCACTGAATAGAGTGAAGAAGATACAAAGTTTATGTTCTAATCAAACCCATTTCGTTATGTTTCTTATTGGGGAACATTCACAGAAAAAAAACTTGACAGGAATCCATCATTTATTTCATGGTTTGCAACCCTAACATATGCATTTCATGAGCGAATGAATTTTGCAGAGAAATTAGGTTGACACCTTAGCGTTTTTTCTTCTTTTTTATTACTATTCTACTTAAAAGGACACTTTATCTAACAATTTAAATGTTATCTATATGATTTCTTTCAGTGTTTTTTAATTTTTGATTCAGTTGATTTTAGAAAATGTATTTAGACAGAGATACATAAGGCGACAATGGACCATGAAAAACTTTTTTTTTATTTATCAACCAATTGCCATGAAATTTTGTATACTTATACAGTGTTGTTTAGAGATGAAAATTCTAAATTTAAAAAAAATCAGAATGTAATTAATGAAGATATTAATTAAAATCAGTTTGTTAATTACTCTATTTAAAAATGCTCCATGCGCATCAATTTTTCTCTCAGATAACTAATTTTCTCTCTTAAGCTAGCTATATGTAGCTATAATAAAAGTTACTAGCAATATTTGATTTACAGTCATATTTTTAAATACTAGAAAAGAAATCGATGAAAATAGATCATTTTATGCAAAATTTTATCAAAAAATTTTTTTGATTGTAAAAATTTTAAGTTGTTTTAAAATAGTATAATGAATTTATCAGTAAGTTTTATTCTAACATATATAAATAATTATTTTATGAAATTTTATGAAAATTGAAGAAAAATTATGACACATGGAAAATTTTGAACTTACCGAAACGACATGAAAACTTGTTTTGAGAAAATAGCATTTAAAGTTTTAATTTGACTAACATTTCCATTGTTTACATTTGAAAAAAATATTTATAAGTCGGTTAAGGATGATCAGATTAACATACTTTTTTTTAAAATTTAAAGCTGATGAGTTGCAGAATCGTTTTCTGAAAGGAAAAAAAATTGTTTTGGGGACATATTTTTGTCAATCTGAAGGTCCATTGTCGCCTTAAGTCTGATAACTATTTCTAACTCTCTTGGAATATAAACTACGTACTGAATGCCTTTTTGTGCTTAATTTCCGATACAAAAATCAATGCATTAGTTTTTCAAGTATATTTTTAGTGAACAAATACCTGTTTATTTAACGAAATGGTTATTTAAAATTTTTTAAAGAAGGGTCTATAAATAATATTCTTGTAAACTCGATTTTGTTGCTCTTTTTTTTTTCTGAGATTATAAACCAAATCAATATTTGGTTTGACAACAACAGAAAATACTTTTTTAAAAAGTAATAAAAACTCCGATTTTGTTAACATTTTTGAGCGACTTTTTGATTTTTAAAAATTTATTTATTTATTTATTCAATTTTTGTAACTTTGAAAGTATTTTTTTTCAGTAAGTAATTCAATATATTGTTCATGAGATGCTTGAGGAGAACAAATAATTTGAATACAAGATTTTTCTAATTCCAATATTATTATTAGAAGCCCCGCTGTTAATAATGATTACTGGGTTTTTCATTTGCTAAGATTTCTTATGATTTGACTCATCAGAATATTATTTTACTTTAAGAAACTATTTTGCTCTAAAATAATTTCTTGTTCTCCTCCACACATAAAACAAATGAATGTTAAACATTCCTAAAAACACAATAGAACGGGGAAAAATTGCTAATTATGCAAAAACTTCAAAACCAGATGAATACTGGGCCTTAAACCTCCATTTCACAAGTATCTCTTATTGATAATCATAAGAAAAAGTGCTCTACCACAACCTTGAAAATAAAGCTTAATTGGGTATAAAGCTTGAAAATTGAGTTGCCATGATAATAGATGATATAAATATTTTAATTGATAAAAGAGGACGCTGAAATATAAAAAATGATTGGACAAAAAGCAACTAAGGAAAAAAGAGGACATGTTCTCTTTAAAAGAGATATTCTGGCAACCCTGCCCTTACCTCTTAATGGTTGTCATGTACGGTAATTCATGGAAGTTTTCATAATGTGTACAATATCTTTTGTTCTCAGCAATTAAAAATTAGAAATTTTTACAAAATTTCTTAAAGCACAAATAAAAAAAAAATACCCTTGTCTTCTCTTCATCGTAGAGGCAAAATTAAAAAATTGTACATCTTTCATTTGATCAAAAGTTTTCGCTTAAAATAGTGCGATTAAAAAAAGTTAATTGTGAATAATATTCCTTTGTTGGGATCTTTCATTGTTAGTCACAGACACAAAAAATAAATGTCGCAGAGTTACAAAATAACCAATTTGTTGCGCAAACACTACGAGATGCAACAAACAAGTCATTGTTTATCTTACAAAATGATTTGTAAATATAGAAAAAAAATGTCGCGTTAATTCCACACCAAAATAAAAATATAAACGATAATCTTTAATAGCCAACAAAGGAGTTTTGAATTTTTTTCCGATAAGATAAACATTTTCATAGTTAAACAAACAAAGAGCAAACAAAACGAAAGTCAACAGATATTAGTTGTTGAAAATGAGACCTCTCTTTTTAAATATTCATCTTAAGTATGTGCAGTTTGTTACGAACAGCTAAGTCTCGAAAAATTTTGTGAATGAGAGTGGAGGTGAGATGTACCGATTCACCCCTGCCAACACCTTGGCTTTAGCTCCATGACTGCAGGGAATTGCCAAAAGAAAATAAAAGAAAGAAAGAGAAAGATGTGACCCTTCCCTGCTCCCAATTTTACAGTGCTTAAGTAATTTCGAAGGGTCCGCAAGGTTTCGAACGGCGCCCCGTAATTTCGAAGGGTCTGCGGTTGCAGCAGAGCAGGTGATAGATTTGATTGAAGGTCTAAGATTAATGATGATGAAGGATAGTAACTAAGATGAATTTTCTCGTCTGCCGTATTCTCTCTCGCTTTCAAGTTTTCCTATGTAAATCGGTAGTGTGAGAAAGCTGTGAGATCATGGCAAAAATCAGCTTCAGGCTGAAGCAAATGTATTTTATTAGGAGTTAAATACATAATAAATCGTAAATATCGAATAGTTAGCGTAGTTGCTTAAGATTTGTGGGGAGAAAGACTATTAAAAACTGTAGCACTATCCATAGAAATTAAAGTGTTTTATCTTGGCATGTTATTGTTAAAAATAATTGCAGAATTTTAAATAATCTCACGGGTTTATATATTTGGGTAAGTATTTGTGGGTATCCACGTGTAAACAGCTTCTAAATTCTCAAGTAATATTTTAAGGATTTAGTAGATTATTTATCTCTGCTTTGTTGTTGTGTTGTTTCTTATGCCACTTGACCAACAGCAACATCAGATCAAGTCTCGAAGGCATGGTGCGATGAAGGTGCGGCTCCTGTTTTGACTGGCACCACAAGGGTTGGAGTCCGACTTGGACAAAGGTTCAATCCCGTAATTTTGAACCGAGTCAAGTGACGAGACCAGAACACTTGACTCCGCACCTCCATAGGTAATTTTGAAAACTTGGAGGACATTGCAGCCACGACAGATTTTACGTGCACCAGCCGCCCTCAGTGTACATGGCAGTGTATTTGTCAGCGACGAGCATCGAACCAGCGACTTTCAGTGTACTAGCCCGCTGCTCTTTCCAACTGGACCACTGCGCCCATTCTCTCTGCTTTATGGTGATATATTAAACTATTTTACTTAAAAATAAATAAAGAAAATAAATAAATGGTAGTCATACACTTAAATACCACCCAATTTCTTTAAGCCATAGAAAAAATGGTAAAAGACCATTTCAGCGGGTAACATAAAAATTTAGGAAAAAAAATTGAAAAAAATAGGAATGTTATCTAGCATATGTTAAATATTTTCTTCTGCGACATTTAAAAATAAAGTTAAAATTTTGTTTTGTCCATATATGGATTAACTTACAAAATACGTGTAATTTGTTGATATTTAAGGTATACATATTACAGCAGTTTTCGTTCTACAATTCATTTGCACATAATTATTTTCCTTTTATATTAAAAAATGCTACAGAAATTGTCAGAAATGTAACAATGTTGTCTTCCTGATATTTCACAATTGTCACTTAAAATACAACTAGCCTAGGAATCTGACCCAGTTATTCTGCTGGTCAGTACACTACAGATTTTTTGCCATAATTTTCACTTTACAAATTTATGAGAGGCTATTTTCAAAGAATCATGGTCATAAAATATATTAGTTATCGTTTTGACTATATTCATAATATAAATGATTTTTTATTAGTGTTTAGACGAATTAAAAAAATTAGTCATTTTATTTAAACAAATTAAATTAGTTCAATAAAGATGACACGGGTATCTACAGAAATGATTTAAAGGAAAGAGAAAGGTAAAGGCATTGTTTATTCAACAGATGATGAAACAGAAATCTCTCAAAAATGATCCAAGCGAACGAACGAATCAGGGAAATGGCACTGTTGTTTTCATTAAAAGGTTAAGCAGATATCTACAGGAATGATTAGAAAATACAGTCGGCATTGTTTAGTCACCAGGAGAGGAAACAGAAATCTACAGAAGAGATCCAAGTAAACGGGAAATGAGGCAAATGGCACTATTTTTTCATTTGCAGATGAAGCCGAAATCTTCAGGAATGGTTGAAAAAGGAAAATGGCTTTTCTAATTCATTGGAATATGAAATCTACAGAAGGTATCCAAGCGAACGAATGAATGAGGCAAATGGCACTGCTTTTTCATTATAAGGTTAAGCAGAAATCTACAGGAATGATTAGAAAAGGCAGTTGCCATTGTTTATTCACCAGAAGATGAAACAGAAATCTACAGAAGAAATCCAAACAAGCGGAGAATGAGGCAAATGGCACTATTTTTTCATTAGCAGATGAAACCGAAATCTACAGGAATGATCGAAAAAGGAAAATGGCATTGTTGATTCATTCGAAGATGAAATAGAAATCTACAGAGCCAAGGTATCCAAGCGAGCGAATGAATGAGGCAAATGGCCCTGCTTTTTCATTAAAAGATTAAACAGAATTCTACAAGAATGATTAAAAGTAATAGTTGGTATTGCTTATTAATCAGACAGCAGACAGACAGAAAAAAAATTTCTAGGTACACTATCCATGCTTTAAAACATATATCAGCAAGTTTTCTACAATAGTAACAAATGTTTTAATATACGAGCATCGTACTGACGAGTTAATTTTGAGTGAATAGCACCAAGGGCCCATAGTATGAGAACTCAGAAAACGGCTTACCTGTTTAGTCAGAAATTTGCATTTAGATCCGCCAAGAGCTAGCAGTGACAAATGCAACGCACCTGACAGGATCTCATAAGAAGTGAGAAAGATAAAAGTGACATATCTATAAGTTTTTAAAAAACTTATTGGTCAAAATTAAAAGTTTTTTTTACAGTTTGTATATAGAAGTCTCAAATAATCTATCTTGTTAATGGAACCCAGGAAATATATAGGAACCAGGCCCAGATTTCCGCATGGGCAAGTGGAGCACTTGCCCAGGGCACCCAAAATTATGGGGTTCCCTATTTAGTATTAAAATGTACATATTTTTGAAAATTTGGTTTTGGGTCAATACAGCAGATGGGGGCAGTGGCGGATAGAGAAAAAAATCGTGGATGGGGCACAGTGCACCCACTACAGTGAAAGCTAACATCAGTACTAACATCAGTAAGCGTTTCTGGTTTAATTTTTTTTTTTTTTTTTTTTTTGTGTGTAAGTAATCACTTCAGACTGGGATCTATTTTGAATTTCAAAAGAAAATTTCATGACTGGATTTATTAGCATTAAATCAATAAATTAACACTTATTATTATTGTTATTACTATTTTTCAAATTTTTGACTTATTGGTCGAAAATTTTTTGAATTTCCGGTCCCAATTTATGGGGGACCTGGGTGAGTGTCCCACATGTTAATGTAGAAATCTGGTACTGGGGGGGGCACGTGCCCCCCTCTGGATCTATCCTTTGAGAGTCCCTAATGTCTGCTTTGCCCAGGACCCCATTGGGTAAAAGTCGGGCCCTGATAGGAACGTTCAAATTATCCATCGAAACTAAGTATCATATGATATCTAGGAGAGTAAAATTTCGGAACAAACTTCACAAAATGACAGCCTTCACAGTGTATAGTTAAAAGTATTCGAATAACGGAAACAGTAATCCAAATTTCAGAACATGTGTCAACTGCTATGCTCCATAATCGTTTTAATAATTCGAACTTTCTATATATCATTCAAATATAAAAAAATCATAATCTAAGGTAAAGATATCAACAAGTAAGTACAAATAAATAAGTACAAAAGATAGGTACGAAGAGGAAAACTTTCTTAAAAAATTAATTTGGAAATATGAATATAAACATTTTTCGCGTATAACAGTCCTAACATGGAGATTTCCCCCTAAGATCCTTCTAGTTGTTCGCACCGATACAATGCACCTCTCATCCAAAAATCCTACCAGTGATTATTTTCAATACATGTCTTCCATCGATAATTTTGGCAGAGCGTTTTGAAACTCAAATTACTACTGTAGCATCTACACCCTTCATTTAGTTATGGTACATTGTTAATTTTTTTAAGTTCGGTCTGTTGAATATGATATTTTTATGCAAGTGTTTTGAAATTACACCTTTAAGATTAAAAACATATTTTGATACATTTCAAAATTAGAATCAGGATTTTTTTAAAAATAAATAAATAAAATTTCAAATTTGAAAAGTTAACGTAAATACAGCATTTAAGTCATTTGAAGACGTGGGGATTTCATAAATTCTTTTGCGACGAACAGAGAAGTGGAAGTTTTATATTTCCTTCCTTAAAATGCAATATTGTGCTAAGTCTGTATTATTTGATATCAACAGATGGAATTCGAAAGACTTAAAAATCGCAAACGGCTTTCTAACATTTACATAAAAAACTAATAAACAAATTTTTTGCATTCCTTTGCTGGGAGAGTTATAGGAATTTAATGAAATTTCCAGTATGTGTAACTAAATACTAACTTAATTCCAGTGTTCAGTAAAATTTTATTAAAAAATGCCTCGTCTCTTCAACTTAATCGAATGCTCTTCAAAACCAATTTCGAATTCAAGGAAATCAGACACTGGTTCGGTGTTGCCAAAGCGCAAACGATAAATTACTCAGTTTTTTAAAAGAAAGAGAGAAAGAGAGAGAGAGAGAGAGAGAGAAAGAAAAAAAATCATCTTTTTCTGTTATTGATCGATTTCTTCTTCATCCGCAGTGCCAACCAATGACGGAAATGTAGGAATTCGAACATTTCTTGGCCCGCTTCCAAGCCTTTGGATTCGCTGATTTGGCAAATACATAGGGCTAGAATGTCGGTTCGCTAAATTCTTTGGTATGCAAGAGCGACGCGTCTGGAGGGCGGGAAGGTTTTAGGGAAAATGAGGGTGAAGAGATTGCGAGACGACAAGGCTTGGGGATTTTTTGAATAGTTTTGACTGAACTTGAGTAATGGACGGTAACTGAGATTTTCTAAAAAAAAAAAGGCAGTTAGGTCAAGAGCAAAACAAGGAGAGGTTATCGTATTTCATTTAAAGGCCAGGTCTTAACAAAAGTAATTTTCGATTTAAGGTTGTGGAAACGGAATGGTTCTTTAAAAACTTTTAAGTCAGGTCAGAACATAGGAGGCTATTAAAAAGTATCAGCAAATCAGGAGTGGAAAGATCGTGTTCCTTTGAAAGTGATATTGAGACTTAATATTGTGATATTTCATTCAAAATAAATTTCTTTATTTGTTTAGTGCAAATACTTCAGGTATGAGAGGATTTAGGAAAAAATTCAAAATTTAGAGAAAATACGTTGCACTTTTGAACATAAGTTAGGAATAATATAAAAGCATAAAAATACACGCAGTATACAGATGCGAGTGTTTCAGTTATTTCACCCATTAATTGTATCAGAATTTACAGACATAAAAATTTGTTGTCACTATTATCAGGCAGGGCCCGATTTAGAAAATTCTTGACTGTAGGCACAACTCGGGATGGGAGGCCCCCTAACACTGATGTGGGCGTAACATTTCGGAAATTGACACACAAATAATCATGAATCATTGTGAAAGTACCATTTTACCAAGAATTGGCTATTTGAAGCGTAGAAGCCTAGAACATTTATCAAATAACAAAAAACAATACAAAATATTAATTTCATCATTAAAACACCAATACAATGCAACCAGAAAAACTTGTTATTCCCTTATATACACTATAACATACACATGATGAACTATATATATAACTATACATATGATGAACCAATCAATCAAACCTGAAAGGATATATAAAAAAAATTGCTATAAAAAAGGTAAAATTAAAAAAAAAATTGAATTGGGAATTTTTTTTCCTTTTAAAATCAAAATTTTTTTTTCTTTGGGGGGGGGGGGGGGGGGCTAGGCTCGGGCCTACCGGGCCTAATGGAAAATCAGGGCCTGTTATCAGGTTTGACTCAAGAAGTGGGCTCACAAAATTTGCTGTGTATCACATATATGGATGCATTTATTTTAACTATTTTATCTATTAATAGAGACAGTATTTGCTGTACAATTTTCGTTATTTTACTTATGAATATACATATCTTTTTAATCCTACAACCACCGTTGGCTAATCGGCCTTGCGTCGTCTTGCTGTCCAGTACAAGCTGGTTATAGAACCGTTAATGAACGACCACCACAATCAACGTCCTGCAGTCCTGAACAAGCAACTAGGTGCTGTGCATTCACATCCACAAAGTGGACGGGTCTGGGTACTCACATAGGGGAGCAGGCAACCTTCATGGATGGTTGGCAACCTTCTTGGCAACCTTCTTGGCAACCTTCTTGGATGGTTAGCAGGAATTTTTCCATTCTTGTTGTTAAGGCATTCCCAACTCTTCAAAGCAGCCCATGCCAAGAAATAGTTATGCCTTTTTCCTTTTAATTTTGATGATACGAGATTTTTGTAGTTACCATAGGGAGAGGTAGACAAGGTTGGGATAACTGAGAGGTGGAGTCTAGAAGAGACGTAAGCTCTCTTATTTCCATGGATAATAGGTATGATTTGGGTTGTCAGAAGTTGATAGTAAATAAAGAAAACTTTTAGGATAATACTTTTCATGATGCCATTAGGAAACCAACCAGCTACATTTCCTATGTCAAATCTTCTTTCATTTGGCACTCATATTTTCTTCTTGTTTTTTCAAAGAAAAAAAAGGGGGGGGGGTGTATGGATGTATCCAAATAAAATATTTATTCACACCCATGAGCAATGATTGATATTTATTACATAAATAAAAATACAATTTGTAAGAAAAAAGAACTTTCTTATTTAAATATAATTTACTTTTCAAATAAAACAAACATTTATAAATAAAAAACAAAAAAATAACTTTAAATTAATACTACTAATATCTAATGGTAATAATTATACAATTTAAAAAAATCACAATAAGTTTTCCTTTGTCAGAAGTCTCTCAGTCTCATATTTTTTGAGGTAATAACCTCTGATAGCAATTTGTTGCGGTGTAAAATCTTGTGTCTATAAAGGTCTATTTCCATTAAGAGCACCTAGTGTTAATACCCGCTTATGGTCTTAAATACAAGCACCACAATGTAAAAATGAAATGCTGTTTTAGGTATATTACAATAATGGAAGCATGACTAGAATGGTATGAAAGCATGTTATAAATACAGAAGTGGAATGCCCAAAACAGGTAAATTCGCTACCCAGAAACATTACACCCTGAAATATGTAGCTTTATTGACCTGAAACAGCATTTCAATTTTTCAGTGCACTCTGAAAGCTAAGTCTGAAAGCTAACTTGGGCCAGTCCCTTGAAAATTGAGTGTCGCAAGTAGTTATTCATATAAATATTTTTTTATTTACAAAAGAGGACGTTGCGATTTTAAAATAATATATAAAAAGATTGGGCAAATTAACTAGGACAAAAGACGACAAAAAATATTTTTAAAAGATTCGACAAAAAGTAACTAAAGTCAAAAGACTACCAAAAAAATTAAAAAGATTCGACAAAAAGTAACTAAGGACAAAAGACGACCAAAAAAAGAGATCAGAGTAAAAAGAGAGAGAACAAAGAGATCGGGACAAAAAAGAGGACATGTTCTCTTTAAAAGAGCTATTCTGATAACTCTAGGTGTGGTACTTCCAGGGATATATTTACGCAATATAGAAGTAACCATGGGGAAAAAAAAATTTTCAAATCCTCAATATTTATTTCATTTTTCATATCCATTGATTAAAAGTGTAACTAAAGCCCAGATGACAATTTTCGTGAAATAAAAGAAAGTTTGTATGCGGATTATTTTTTTTATGTTTCGTAAATTAAATAAAACGTCAAGTTCACAATTCTCGTCAGGGAGCACGGATATTCAGATTGTCTGATGTTCTGTTCAAACGAAAACTGCTGCTGAAAATGAGCAAAAGACTATTTTACATTCAGTTATCTCTAACTATTACTGTAAAGACTCTTTTGCATTCGAGCACTGTTAATCGCCTATTTAACCAGTGCTAACTAAATTATATACAGAGTGCTTTAATTTCATTGCTGTACATTTATCCAGAACTTTAAACATCATTTTAGGTTTTTTACTCTACAGTCGAAACCCGTTATAACGAACTTCAAAAGACCAAAGGTTTTGTTCGCTTTATCCGGTGGTTCGCTATATCCGAACCTTTAAGAAAAATGCTAGAGTTCACAAAATGTATAACTCATTAGTTGCAATGTGTATTCAATAATGATGTATTAAAAAATTGATAAAAATCTATTAAAAATAATCATTAATGGATTAAATTGACTAAAATCGATTACATTAAACTGACACAATACTAATTAAATTACGTACTATAGGAAAACGGCGGGACCAAAATTTTCGTTCGTTGTATCTGCGAGTTCGCTATAACGAGGTTCGATTGTATTTCATATGTCATTAATTTTACATTAATGTATAGATATCGTAGCCAATTTATTTTTCAGGCAAACATGTATATGTGTAGAAAAAAATTTAAAGAAATCGGTTGATTTTGCCATCATACGGGTATTTTTTGTTTTAACATATAATCGAAACAAAATAAACAAAGGATTGAAAATAATTTTAAAGATAATACTTTTCATGATGCCGGAATTATAGACCATTTTGAGTTTATAAATAACCGTTACCCAGGGGCACCACTTGGAGGTAGGTCTATTATGCTCCCCCCCTTTTTTTGTTCACTGTTTTCCTGTAGTTTTCTAGTTTTCTTGTTTCTGTTTATTGCTTGCCATTGGAAAAGCAAGCAATAAACAAAAACAAGAAAACAAGAAAACTACAGGACTACTAGTTTTCTTGTTTTCTTGATTCTGTTTATTGCTTGCCATTGGAAAAGCAACAATAAACAGAAACAAGAAAACAAGAAAACTACAGGACTACTAGTTTTCTCTTTTTCTTGTGTATGTTTATTGCCACTGGGAATTAAAAAAAATAAAATAAATAAAATTTAAAATAAAATGAAAAACTTTCACGATGCCATTAGGGAGCGAACTAGCTACATTACCTCATTCAAACATTCCTTCATTTCGTTCTCATATTATTTTCTTGTCACTAATGAAGAAGAATTGCATTATTGTTTTAATTATTATTTTTAAGGACTAATATTAATTTGATTAATTTTATTCTTTATTTTTTTGTTATCTTAACATAATTAATTTGTAAACTGTGACATTCTCATCACTAATCAGGAAATTAATTAATATTACATTACTCTCTATAGTCAACTGCAAAGGAAAAATCTCCCCTCTCCACCCCACCCTCCCCTCTCAGCAAGAGATACTTCGATTTTGATCCATGCGTTCGATCAGCTGCGGACCCCGGAAGTTGCTCTAATTTATGCTTAAAAATAAACGACAAAAATAATAAAGATATACTAATAAAGCTGATAGATTACCTACAAATAACAAAGTAAAATATATGAACAGCAGCTAATCTGGAATCAATCTAATCTCATCATTTAAAACATTCATATCAATCAGACATTTTAATCATTTTTCTTATTACATTCGTCATTAAGTTTAAAGGAGTATCCAATTTCTTTGCTGCCATCTGTCGAATAAAAGAAGAATCTTTGCTGACAATCGATTTTCTAAAATAGGGCTAGCCCGGTGTTGCTTGCGACTCTAATCTAAGGGGGCAATTATTGAAAACCCATCAAATCACTCAAAACATTTTCATCAAAACCCTTCTTTGTTGAGCTCCTGTGAGTGAATTCTCAAAATAATGCACAATGATGAATTCCAAGTCTTGAATTAGTAATAACGCGGATTAATTGAAATATTAATTTTAGTTATCTCAAAATTAACATTATATATATATATATATATATATAAATATATATATATATATATATATATATATATATATATATATATATATATATATATATATATATATATATATATATATATATATACATATATATACATACATACATATATATATATATATACATACATACATATATATATATATACATACATACATACATACATATATACATATATACATATATACATACATACATATATATATATATATATATACATACATACATATATATATATATACATACATACATACATACATATATACATATACATATATATATATATATATATATATATATATATATATATATATATATATATATATATATATATATATATATATATATATATATATATATATATATATATATATATAAGAAATAGATGATAGAGAAAACCTGTATTAGCACTAAAGCTGCTTGCAGCCAGGAACTAAAAACATGAAAAGAAAAGTATGAAAGAGGTTTTAGACAGCATCTCTTCATCAGCGGTGTCAATACTGTCTAAAAACCAATGGATTGTTTCCGATGAGTATGATCTATACAATAAACACACTCAGACACCGTACAATCCATGAAAAACAGAAGAATTGAATAAAAATTGAATAAAGAGTTACTTAACCAAAGAACACCAAGCCTGGCGCTAGACAGAGTGGAAGTTAAGAACATGTAACCGCAAGATGACTGACGTCACAGAACTTGCAACCATGGAGATTATGGAAACTCGGTTACAGACTTACTATGGGTACTGTATTTTAGGACTATTAAACCATTATTAATTTAGTTTTTTATTATTATTACTAAGAGTTATTTTTATTCTTATTTTTATTTTTACTTATGATTTTTATTTTGTTTTTTATTTTTTATTTTTAGCAGTTATTTATTTTTTTTTTTTTTAATTTTAATTTTTTATTTTAGTAGTTATTTTTTCTAATTTTTCTTATTATTATGTTTAACTTATTAAATGCAATAAAACAAACTATTCATTAAAACTAAAACAGCCAATTATGTGTTTGTACAGACTTTCTGGGAAATTATTACGTGTTAGCACAGCTTTCAAGTCTAAAATATGCTTATTCCTATTGTGTTTAGAACATAGCCTATTTATACGAACTAACTGATTTACAATAATGGTATTAAAAACAGATTTATGTAAACAGGCTAGGTAATTTTGAAATTTAACAATATTAAAATTATAGTCAGATCTTTTGTCGTATAAGTCAAAAGTAAATTTGCTGTGAGAATTTAATTTAATGTTAATATCTAAAACGTTTACATTAATATTATCATGGCTACTTTTAATTACTTCCAGATTAGGAGGGTAAAATATATATATATATATATATATATATATATATATATATATATATATATATATATATATATATATATACATAGATACATACACATACATATATGCATACATACGCAGTGAATCTTATCATTTATCAACATTCATACCTCTTTTGGAACCATGACTAGCCGTCTTAGAGATGTTTCACTGTAATTTCGGAGTAATATCGAAATTAGCTTGATATCTTCCATTGTCTACCAAAAGTGGATAACACAACGGATATAAGTAATTTGTCTGTATCTTAAAACTTTTAAAATCAATTAAACTCTAAGGTAATATGAAGCTTTTATCCAAGCTTTAATATAAATTAAATATACTACCTTACTTAGATATATAACTAATTTTTGATACTCTGAGGATGCGTTCCAGACTGTGTAGTGTAAAAAGAGACAAAGGGTATATGGTTAAATGATGGATATAATCAGCGCCTTGTTTTTGTTTATAAAATACATATAAAAAATATAAAAACAGTAAATAATTGAATAAATAAATAAAATCACTTAATTATTTCGATATTAGTGTATACTGTATGCGTTAAACATAAAGAAAATCATATTCTTGCACTGGTGCAGGATCGCTTTCGGCCGATGAAATTTGTACAGTATCTTCAAAATTTTTCACATTTTAAGTCAAAACTTCTGATGACTGAGGTTGGGTAATTTTAGTCATAAATTCTGCAATATATCGTTGAGAACCTCTCTTGGATAGTTTTCTTTTGTGCCATACAAGACTTCAGATCTGATTGAAAAACCCGCTCTAGAGGCGTTGGAAGTAGAGTTTTCGGTGCAGGTGTTACGGAAAAAAAAATTTTTCGAAATTAAAAAAAAAGAAAAATATTGACTTTTTTTTCTCTATCGTGTAAAAAAGCCAATCGTGTAAAATCAGGATTAAAATATATTTTTCGACAGTGTTATTTCAAAATCGTGTAAAAAATTCCGTGGAAAGAAAGGATTAGGTGTATTTAAGTTACCTTTAATTGACAATAAATGTGCCTTGTTCAGAAAGTTCCTCCTATCGACGGTTAAAGTAGTAAAAATTACGTAACCAATTTTGAGAAGTACTCTAAGTATACTTAGTGAACCAATCTGTATACGTCATATATATATATATATATATATATATATATATATATATAAACGTATTTATGTATATATGTATATTATTTCAAAAGTATTATACATTATTGCTTTCATATATTTCCGTTAGCCTACTTAAAGGTTACGAATCATTTTTCCCAAACTCTCAGAGGTAGAGATTACAATTTTCTCTTTTTTATAATCTTGCCGTTAACTATTTTCATTCAGTTGGTGAAAATAATTAAAAACAAAATGAGTAAGTATGCGTGAAAAAATAAATAATCCCAATTCAGCAATCGCTTTTCAAATTTCTGCGATACGGAGAACTTTGAATCTTTTCAGGGCATTGACGGCTCCAAGGGGGGGGGGGCAATAGAGGCAATTGCCCCTCCCCAAAAAGTCTGGCGTATTATTTTTTTTTTCATAGCCTAAAATTATATAATCGTAGACCTAATACTAAATGAATTTAAATTTAAAATGAGACGATGTTTATTTCTTATATATATATATATATATATATATATATATATACTAGCTGAAAACCCGCTCTTCGATGCGGAGTACATTCAAATTAAATACAACTATCGATGTATGAAATTAATGCCAATATATATATATATTTATAATAAATACGACGATTAATGTATACAATTGATGTAAAAAAAACAAAAGAATGTATTTATAAAAAAATTGTAAGGGATATTTTTATATACAAAACAATGTAGAAGAAAATATTGAAATTAAATGTAATAGGACATATTAAAGAATATAGCACAGTTAATATAGTACAGTTTGAGGAACATAATATCTTTTACTGTATTTTAATATTTTTTTTTAATGTCTAATCGTCTGCCGCATTAGCAAGAAAGAAATTTTTTTTTGTCTATTTAGTTGTTATGCACGTGACGATAAATTTATTTAAAGTACCAGGAAAAAAAAATCACGTGATCAGCATTTAATAAATTCTAAAAATTAATCTTTAAAAATTCACCAAAAATCAGAAAAGGGAGGTAAAGATTCGAAAAAGATCTCATTTTAAAGGAATTTTTATGTTCTTTCTCGTGATATAAATTTTATAACCCCCAATTTATTATTTTAAATGTAAACTTAAAAATAGTTACTAAAACAGCTTCAAAATTTAATTTTATAAAAACTAAGAAGAATTTTTCAAAAATCGTTCTTAGTGCACCCCTACACTATAAGAAAAATCGCCATGCAAAATTTCAGCCCTTTAGGTCCAACGGTTTGGTCTGTGTGTGGTATGTCAGTCATTCAATCAGTCAGTTAGTGAGTCAGTCAGTTACAGAACTGTGTTATATATATATATATATATATGTATAAAACCCTAAGAGCTGATGTTGCCCTCCCAAAAAAAATTCTGGACTGAAGCCGCCCCTGTTTCAGGGTTACCCCAAACGCCGTATTAAATTCATAAACGTTTCATAAATCGTTTCGCATCACATAGTAGTAGTCTGTTTTATCTATGAGCTTCTTATTCCTTTACCACATATGGTGAGACTCGAAGCTTCTCCAGCTATTCCCGCCTGGTCAAAAAATTCGTTATCGCGCAGACAAGAAAAGTAAAAAAAAAAAAAAAAAGTTAGTGAACGATAGAAGGAAGAGAGGAGAAGAGAACGAAGAGAGGAAGAAAAAAAATAATGCATGGACGGAAATTCGGACATTTTTCCCGTCACAGTCAGACAGGATGTTGCAGAAATTATTTTTTAAGCCTAGACATGGAGTCTCGACCGAAAGTCACGTGACCGCGAGCTTTTTGAACGAACTCGGAGGTTAATTAGGAATGTGTTGTGTCACATCTGTTTTTCAAATTTATGAAATGAAATGGCAGCATCGTGAGAAAATGTTACGTCACTGCGGAAGATTTCTTCATGCTTTGAGGAATGACGAAATTTACTCTGCTGCGAGGTTTTGATGCTATTTTCAGAAAGAAATAGTTATAAGTAACTATTTAATTTTAATATTCAATCAATTGAGCAACCATGCTTTAAAAAGGTCCGTGGCACATCAATTTCAGAAGCTCAAATTTTTCAGTTGACGCTAAAGTTCAAAATACACAACCTTTAGATATATAGAACAGGCTCTATGCATACGCAGTGTTCCTTTGGTGAGTGCTTTTCAAAGTCACTGGGACTGTTAAAGCTGCTGTGTACTACCCCTATTGGATTCGATCACCTCAATGTTATCCTATGGAGAAAATTTGTCTACTATTTACAGATACATAAATGCTGAAAATCAAATAAAGATGGTATTTCCAGATAACCTGAACTTTTCTGCACGTTGCAACAGGATTCATTTTATAAATTTCGCACACAAAAGGAATTTAGGAGCGTTTAAAACACACAATACCAGATTTATTCCCCGGGTAATTTAAAGTTTAAAATATTATTTGCATTTTTTTAAAAAACGAAAAATGCCCCAAGGTGTAAAATTCGTTTCTCTATTACGGATTACAATGCTTTAAAAAAATCTTTAAATCCAAGTCGGCAATCATTGGACACATTTTCTCCATGGGTTAAAGTAGAGGTGAGCGAATCCAATAGAGCTAGTACACAGCAGCCTTATTACATAAAACCTGAAAAACCGTTAAAATTAAATTCTAACTTTGTTTTGTAGTTTTATATGCGGATAAATAGAAAAAGGCGATGTATTACAAGGAAAGTCCAGCTTACAAATGGTAAGTTTCATTGGAGTCAAAATTGAAGTTTATAAAACTCCTATATCAGGGCTGACCAACCTTTTTTAGTTGGCGATTGACTTTTCTATGATTTTTTATTCGGTGATCGACTAGTTCTCATTTTTTTGTGGAAAATGAGCAGCTTATCGTCACTAACATAGTCCATATATTTATGAAATTATGGCTCGCGATCGACTAAAATCATGTCGAAGATCGATCGATCGATCGCGATCGACCAGTTGGCCACCTCTGCTCTATATCACTGTATTTATTAGGTAATATTTCTGTTGTACAGATAAAAATTTAATTTGATACTTGAAAAATATCAGTTTAAAAATTAAGGTTAATTTTGGCCACTAAAAAGCACATATTTAGAGAAGGCTCACCGACGAGCGAGTGGCCTGTGTTCTAGAACCTTACATAAGATCTACAGGAGGTTAGGGGGTAATAGGGTTAGTATACAGCAGCCTTAACCGCTTGCACTGTTTATCTCAAGTAAAAGGCGTTCTAATAACACAACATAGTGAGGTTAAAACTTTTGCAATGTTCTCTGAGATCTATACTGTTTTATACTCTCGTACACACGCAGACATAAAGATCTAAAATTTACACATTTCTAACTATACTGAATATTTAATGATGGCCTCCCATTGAAAATTTTTTACTAAGGAATTTTTAGAAAACTGAACAATTTTTATTTTGGAGATAATGTCTGTAAATTAGTTTTCAAAGCTGTTAAAAGGAATCATTTTTAATCTAAAATGTTTTTGTAATCATGTAGAAAACTTGGTAATTTTAGGCACGAATGCAAATAGAGAGACATTTTAAGTAAAATTTTTTAAAAATATATCTTGCTTTCTAAAAAGTCAGTCGAAATATATAAATTACCATAAATTAGGTGTTACATCTAAATATTTTTAATCTTATGTTCAAAACTTTTAATTCTTTATAGAAAACTGAATGAAAGAACATTTGCACTGAAAGCACTAAATTAGCTTTCACTAAATTTTAATTTAATTAAAAAAAGAAGAGTAAATAGAATGAAGTGCGTTGTATCAAAGGATTTGCTTTTTTGAAAAGATGTTTAACTTCTAGAAGAGCAATCTAATTAAAGGAGCTTTAATAAAGGACCTCTAGTAAAAAACTCGTATTAAAAGAGCATTTTTAAAATTAATTAAAAAAATCAATTGGTAATCAAAAATTCTTTCTTTGAAAATGCGATAGAAATTAATTTATAAATATCAATAAATTTATACTATGATTTTTTAAGCATCTTTAAATAGTATCAGGGATAGACCCGAACCTTCTCTAAGTAATTTTGCAGTGAGCTTTTTGCATCGTGAGACGATGATTAAAACAGATGGAGGCTCCTCAGAAAGTTGAAATTGTCTTTTTGAGCATGCGCATTGAACAATTTTCGCAGCGGAGGTAATCTCAGATTCATTAATTGCGCAGGTATTATCGCTTGCACGAAACTTGTGGATATCGTGCAACGGGAAAGCTCCTTAAAATTATTAAAATTACTATTACCTTATGAAAAGTTGTTAAAAGCTTCAGGAAATTGTCATTATTTGTAAATTTTTATTATGGATTTCAAGAAGCTATGTCTCTGTTATGCAGAGGTTTTGTTGTTTTTCTATTATTAAATAATACACCCTAAAATTATAAATGGTGATGAAATTACAAAAGTAAAAACTGAACGATGACTTTGCCTTTCGGAGCACTTTTTTTCAAAAATATACAGTACTGATTAAATACATATATTTTTAGTTCAAATTTTATATAAAATCATGAAAACATATATAATTTTGATACAAGTTACATAAAATTTTAAAATATAGGGAATTTTTTATAAAATTTTTAGTACTGTTTAGTGCTTATTCCAGAAACCATACACTCCATTCAATTAAATATATTTTAATTTCTTTTATACTATATACTACTTTAACACTTATCTGTGTTCTAAAGTAAAAGTTTTAAAATATTTTAAAAAATCACTGAAATTTACCAAAAAAGGGAAATAACACTGATTTTTTTTCAAAATTATCTTGTTATAAGTATAGATACCCTTAGAACTATTAAATTAACTCATAACTTAGCTGTTAATTCAAAACATAGTTATTAATATGTAAAACACTATTTCAAAATTTTTAATGAAATGTATTAAAAACTTTTTAAACTATTAGCTTTTTAGTTTACAAAAGTAGCTGAAAAATTTGTTTTCTATAAAATGCATTTAAAGATGCTACTTCCAGTTTTAACTTAGGATTACGTTTCTCCAAAACGGTCCTCCGGAAAGCAAAATTGCAGACGCTAAAACCGTCGGTCCGTACCTCGCGAGTTATAATTTTGACAGCGCACCAAACCCAGTATGTATCGCTCGGACAAGCAGTAAACAATTAAACAGAAAAGTACCAAAATACGCCAAAATTTTGACCATACATATATGTATATATATAGATACGTACATATATATAGATACATATATACATAACACATACATACATATATACATACAAAAGAGGTAAGCAACGATAAGTAATCCTACGTTAATAACCCGCAGTAGTTTCGTTAGAAAAGACAACCTGAATTTTTTTTTTAAATATAGCTTTCGGTTGGCAATAAGTTCTCATCCAATAACCCTACGAAGAACAGTAAAGCAGTTTTAAAATCCTAAAAGATCGACCTTTTAAATAGAGCAATAAAAAAATTTCGATATTTTGTAGCAAAACAGCTATTTTAACGTAGGTAGATACCTTAATTTACAGGTTAATGATTTGAGACATTTAATTACAGTTTCTATCTGAAGAGCAGTAACATCTATAATCGCCTAAAAAGCTATGTTAAGAATATGTAAAGCACAATTAAACTACTTTCAAATGTTTGGCTGATAAAATAAACGTTAGAAATTCCAGTTTATTCTGGGTTTTTTTCTGTATGGAGAGATTGATTTTAATTAATATTCTTCATAGCAGCCTCAACATTTTACTACGTGATTTCTGCGATATGTGGTCTTACTTCTCAAAACTCTTCAGAAGTCGAGGGAAATTCATTATACTTTTTAGTCGCTCAACAGTTACTCCGTAATTTATTCGATAAACTATCCGACGGGCACAATAATGGCAGCACGATCAACGTTTTCAGCGTCAGCATTTTTCAGCTGATTGGGTTCTGATGCGGGATGCACAAGTCATCAAATACCTGTGCTCTGAAATTTCGAGAATTTCTGAATAAGTAATTTTTATTTTTTTCAATTTTTATTTTTTTTATCTCTGACTAAGTAAAATGTCTGAATAAATGCACACTCTTTTTTCGAGTTGAGACGCCGTAAAGTTTAAAACATACGTTAACAATTATGAAAGACTGATTAAATACATCGGGAATCATTTAGATGTTTGATATAAACTAATGCAAAAATCGTTAATCATTTTAAAAGTTAATTTAGAAGAGTATATCCGTGCCTTCAAGTATGATATAGTACTGATATATAGATGAGTATCAGTATCAGTACTGTATCAGTATTGATACTGATTTGAAAAACAGGTTTTATTCTTACGTAAAATATTTATTTGTGTCTTCGATGTAGTACAAAAAGAATATTAATTATTCTCATTTTGTATAAAGACTAAATATTGAAAATTGAAAAAAATAAAAACACGAGGTTAACTTGTCCCCTTAAAACCACAAAACTTCACCAGCATAATTCACAAGCACAGCAAGTCTTCCCTATTTTATGGAAAAAATTGTTCAAAGAATGATTCATTCGATATTAAATGGCTATTCTGGGATCAGCCATGAACTAGTTACGATATCCATTTCATTCCGTGTCTGAAGTTAAATGTTTAATTGAATGTTTCAAAGTCTTTAAATGTTTAATTGAAAAAAAAATTAAAAATAAAATGACTGCGAATAAAATCTAGTTCTTAAATAAGAGTATCAAGTAATCTCAGCGTAAAATTTGTTAGTTTACAAATCTTATTTTGCTACTTAAAAGTTCATTTTCCCGTCTGCCAAGTGAAATTATTTTAAACATTTCAAGTTCTATTGCACTAAAAATAGTTGTTTACATTAGTCTTTTAATTAAAAAGTTCTTTAGTTTACTTATTTACAACTGAAGTTTATTTCAGTTTAATAATTTTCCTTATAACGAAGTTTAACTGGAAAAGGTCGGGCTTCGTTAAAATAGAAATTCAACAGTATTTATAATTAATGTGGAGATGAAGCTGATTTTCCAGAAAATGATTTTTTACCTGTAGAATGATAAGTGATTTTCAACTATTACTTTAAAGCAGTGTTGCTGTATAAGAAGAAAGAATCAAATAAATAAGCTTTGCATATTTTTAAAATTTCTTAATCGTTAGTTTTGCTCGAAACATGCGATCTAAACTTTTTACTAATAATTTATAATTTTCGTTGTTGGATCTATAATTCTTCTCCTGTAGTGGGAGAAGTCAGGATGAGAATCCTAAACACATCTTGGTGATGGCTACAATCTTGTTTGGGCTATATTTTAATGGTTATAAAATTTGTTCACCATTACCTTTGCTCAAAGCATGTCATCTAAATTTCTTGCAAATAAACTATAATTTTCGCTTGTGGATCGACAATTCATCCTCAGTAGCATAGGAAGTCAAGGTAAGAAACCTAAACACGTCTTGGTCATGGCTACAATCTTGTTTGGGCTATATTTTAATGGTTATAAAATTTGTTCACCATTAGCTTTGCTCAAAGCATGTCATCTAAATTTCTTGCAAATAAACTATAATTTTCGCATTTGGATCTGCAATTCATCCTCAGTAGCTTAGGAAGTCAAGGTAAGAAACCTAAATACGTCTTGGTCATGGCTATAATCTTGTTTGGGATATATTTTAATGGTTATAAAATTTGATCACAATTAGTTTTGCTCAAAGCATGTCATCTAAATTTCTTGCAAATAAACTATAATTTTCGCTTTTGGATCTACAATTCATCCTCAGTAGCTTAGGAAGTCAAGGTAAGAAACCTAAATACGTCTTGGTCATGGCTATAATCTTGTTTGGGATATATTTTAATGGTTATGAAATTTGTTCAACATTAGTTTTGCTCAAAGCATGTCATCTAAATTTCTTGCAAATAAACTATAATTTTCGCTTTTGGATCTACAATTCATCCTCAGTAGCATAGGAAGTCAGGGTAAAAAACCTAAACAAATCTTGGTCATTCTATACACTTAGTGTGCCTAGAAAAAATATTCTTGTTAGGCATTATCACATATCATTGTAATACAGAATATATAAAGATAATGTCGTTACATAATTATGAGAGTTTCGCTGAAAACTACGCTCTAATATATATTTCTGTATGCTGATATGATAAAGTATCTCCTCAAGTACTCTTCAACCTTGGTGGATATTTTACCGACCTTTAGATTCTTAGAGAAGGTATGTCCTCCTGCCTCCAGATCTCTCCCCGCAGTCTTTGTTAACAGGTGGCACCTGACTTACTTTCTTCCCTGCGGCATCACAAAGAAGAAATAAAAAACGACTCCCAGTTCAGGGGAGAAAACAGTCTTTCTTGTACAATGTCACATTTTCCCGGTTAAGGAATGTTTTGCACACTTTCACGCTACTAGACATGTCGACGACAATGTTCTTCAGGAGCAAGGTGGAGTGTCTATGTCAAGGAGGAAGTTGAGAGAAGCGAATTACTAATTGAGAAGGGATATAGAGATGATTAGTTGTTGATATCTCGAAACCTATTAAATGCAGACTAGAAATAGTGATCGTAACAATTGTTACAGAACGTCAGGGTTTTATTTTATCGCTGCTGATGAGCATGAAGAATTTAGTCATGTGATTATATTTTATTCGGTTCGATTGGGAACATACAAACGAATGTCGATTTGAGTTTTAGTCAGTACTTTACTCTGGATATAAGTGACATTTTTTTTTTTCTCGTAGAGCCTTCCAGATAATTGGTAGATATTTTTATAACTGGCATGGAAATATATATGCTTATGAAGCTCCATTAGGTTATCGGTAATGAAGAATGATGGAATGCGAAACTTAAACCTTAGTCCTTTTTGTTTCGCTGATGGAATCATAAGATTATCAAGATATTTAATAAGTAAAATCCTTAAAAAACAAACAGAGAGAAACAAATGTGTTTCTTCAGAACTTTTATTTGAATTAATTCGTACCTTAACGTTGCCAAGATCGGGGAAGAGCCCTGATATAAAAAAAATATTCTGATTAATACAATTAATACAGTAGAACCCCATTATAGCGAACTCGGTCTAACAAACTCACGGATATAACGAACGAAAATTTTGGTCCCGCCGTTTTCCTATTGTACGTAATTTAATTAGTATTGTGTCAGTTTAATGTAATCGATTTTAGTTCGATTTAATTCATTAATGATCATTTTTAATAGATTTTATCATTTTTTTAATACATCATTATTGAATACACATTGCGACTAATGAGTTATACATTTTGTGAACTCTAGCATTTTTCTTAACGGTTCGGATATAGCGAACCACCAGATACAGCGAACAAAACCTTTGGTCACTTGAAGTTCGTTATAACGGGGTTCTACTGTATCTTCAAGTTTTATAAAAGTTCATGCATTGGTTTAAAATTTAGCATTAAATAACTGTTATAGGAATTTTGATTTTCCCATTTCTAAATGAGAGAGGTGCTCATCACAAATAATGCCATAGAGAACAAAATTTTTATTTTCAAAAATATATGAATAATTAAATTTTTATTAATTTTTTTTTTTTGCTGAAAACAGGTTTTTATTTATGTTGTACGTGTATATAATTTTTAAACTATGCACATTTAAAACTTTTTAGGACAAAATTACTAATTATATTTATCTATTTTTATACAAACAGTTTGCGTGTCAAAATTAACCGAGTTATATTCAAATATAAATAATGCCCTGGTTATTTCTTAATTTTCCCTACTGTTTCGTGTAGGAGAAGTTTTAGGAGAGTAAAATTGATTGAAAACTATTTAAGAGCTACCTTGGACTGTGTGTCAGTTATTTCAGTATTCCAATCTTTTATTTATTTATTTTTTTAATTTATTAAGATACTGCAAAAAATCTAAATTATTATGTTGTGACAGAAAAATTTACAGATATAAAAAAAAGTGCAACTATGAAACTAATTTTATGGAATATAAAATTATTTAAATTTTTAATGTATTATACAAGCGATTAATATAAATTATTATTTTTTTTACTCGTGTGTTAATTTTAAGCGAGTGTAATTCGATAAATATAATTTTAAATTATTTCTATTTTCCTCAAGAATAGGTGTGTTCAATTATAGAGCTTTTCTCAGGTTTCTGCAAAATATAGTAATGATCAGAAAAAAAAGATAGTTATACAACTAGATTCTGTGTGGGAAATTTCTAATCGTACTAGACAGAAGTATTAAGGGGGTCCAGGACACAAAATTGTCCAAATTTTCGAAAAAAATTTTATTGCATTAAAAATTTTTGTGTTCTTTTGCGCTTAAAATGACGTTTAAATCATGTTTCTATCTTAATTAGAACAAGAGAAATTATTATTTTTTTTCAACATTCTAATAGTAGCCAATAGTTATTTAAACCTGTAAGTGCGTTTTTCTTCATGATGGGTTTTTTCCCCATTTCTCGTCTTTAAATTGTTATAAGTGAAGAACCATTAAAGATAAATGATTGAAACTTACAACAAGTCTTTTTCAACTATTTTACTTTAATTTTGATTCCGCAAATTTGAAAAAAATGTTTAGTTTGGAAAATATGATTTTTTAAAAATAAGTTACATAATATTTTTCGTAATTTTTAATCTAAAAAATTTTAATCTTTTTAAAAATTAATATTTTAAAAATGGTGAATCAAAATTAAAATTTATATATTTCTGTTTAATTAAATGAAAAAATTTTGAATTCGACAAATAATATTTCGAGTTATAACGATTTTAAATTACTCCACTTTTATTAAAAATTTTAAATTAAAAAAATTTTTAGAAACTTTTTGAGAAGTTTTATGGTGTGATTTTGTTTACAAATTATATGGTTAACCATCAGAAAAAAATTCAAAATTTTAACTTAATAAATAAAAATTTTTTCAAAATGTGTCCTGGACCCCCTTAAAATTAGAAAAGACACAAAACGCTCAATTTTTTTCACGCAAAAATGTTTTTTGTGCTATACTGAAATACAAATTTGAGATTTTTTTTACCCCGGTAGTCATTTCTACTTTACTTTAAATTACAGTCGAACACCGTTATAACGAACTTCAAGGGACCAAAAGTTTTTTTCGCTTTATCCGGTGGTTCGCTATATCCGTACCGTTAAGAAAAATGCTAGAGTTCACAAAATGTATAACTCATTAGTTTCAATGTGTATTCAATAATGATGTATTAAAAATGATAAAAGTCTATTAAAAATGATCATTAATGAATTTAATCGACTAAAATCGATTACATGAAACTGACACAATACTAATTTAATTACGTACAATAGGAAAACGGTGGAACGAAAATTTTCATTATTATATCAGTGAATTTGTTATGTACCGGATTCGATATAACGGGGTATGACTGTATAGTAGTTTAAAATGGATTAAACAGAGCTATTGAATGCTATTTTCGCTATTTATCGTTTAATTACATAGCTATTATCGTAATTTTCGACGCATGTGCCATAAATTTGCTTCTCTTTATTCAAGTTTCCCTATAGTCTATGATTTTCAATTCCAGTAAACAATACTGAACATATAATCAGCCTATATTTGCAGATTGAATATTATACAATAAATATTTT
The DNA here is from genome assembly GCA_907164885.2 of Dolomedes plantarius. Lineage (NCBI taxonomy): Eukaryota > Metazoa > Arthropoda > Arachnida > Araneae > Dolomedidae > Dolomedes > Dolomedes plantarius. The sequence goes on along the minus strand of OU015498.1, from coordinate 66,886,135 downwards.
TTATTATGATACATTAATTCATTTCTATGTACAACAGGAAATATAGAGCTTCTTAATTTTAATTCATATGGCTTTAAGGTGTATCATAGTACAAAAATTTTTCTTATATTTATTTTTTTTAATTCACTGACTTCTTCAATTGCAAATTGTTAATTAATTAATAACCAATATTTCGTTGAGAAATAATAGCTTATCCAAACACTTTACGTGAAAAATTTATAATTAAAATTGCTTTAATGAAAATCCCAAAATTTGTAAATATGTTTCAGACATTGACACAAAATGTACTTAGTTAAAAAAGAAATAATTGCAACATAAATAAATATTAGTCTAGCAAAAAAAAGCCTAACAAAATTTTGCCTTACAAGAATGGATTTTATTTATTTTCACAGCACTATTTTTTTCCTAGGTTTTTTATTCGCTCTGTCTTTTAAACGAACAATTTTCTCAAACGTTGAGAAATTTTTTACGTTAATCGAGTATTAAGTAAACATATTTTACAAAGTAAACACATTTATTGTTTTATAAAATTTTTTTTTGATTAAATAAGATATCATTAAAATATTGTATTTGCGTGTTCAATACTGTGGAACAAATATATCGCATAAAAGGAACTAATATACACAAAACTGTTCGATATGTATTATAATGTTACTCATCAGTTTGATTAAAGTGCATGTGATAGAAATACGCGTTGATAAACAAAAGAAAAATATTGGTAACAAAACAATCAATAGTCACTATTTGCTGACGTTGATTTTTCTTTCCATGCAGTATCAGGTGCCATATTTGGGCATGTGGGTATGGAAATGCATTTGAAATGGACTAAGTTGCATAATATAAGAGTTAGGACTTATTTATTGTATAGCAGTTTTGAAAATCGTTAATTTTTCTGTTGAGAACATCTGAAATTTTCCGTTAAAAGAGAGAAATTTTGCATTCAAATGATGGAGCACGTACGTAAGGGAACTTTTTTTTTTGTTACTTTGTTAGAAGAATGAAATTTGTATTTGAGCAACGAAATTCCTTCTTTAAAATACCACTATAAACCGCTTTGTAGTGTATAAAAGAAGTCTGATATTTTCGGAAAATATTTCTCGTTCGTTACGTAAAGCACCCGCTTCAGAATTGAAATATTATGTACAACTTTTTTTTGAATGTAAAAGGTTTTAAGATTTTAAGAGAATGTGGATACTCAACAAATGAAAATAGTATTTTACACGTTCTCTGATTACAATTGAGGGCCAGAATGGAATGCGTTTCGAGGCGCAGATCTTTCTAACAGCCGCATGGGCGAGTTCAAAATATGAAATGCATAAGTTACATAACTCAAAAGGTTTTAATTAGAGCGTTTTTGGACTGTTCCTTTTAAAAAGATCCTTATTACTAAGGAAACAAGCCTAAATATCCTTTTAAATGGAGTGTAACCATTTGTTGATTGATGACTGCTAGTTCTTAGATTTCTTGACTTTCTTTTTTCTAAAGGTCTTCTAAAAGTCCTTGTTTGAAGTGTAATCATTTGTTGATTGAGTTTTGCCAATTCTCAGGTTTCTTAACTTTCTTTGTAAATGAAGCTGAATTTTGAAAAATCTCATAATAGACAATTCATTCATTCGTATATTAATAAAAAGGCAGTCATTATAAATTTGTGCTCAAAGTCCAAAATATTTCTGTTAGGATCTGCTTCCATTTATAAGACAGTTCATAATCTGTCTCCCCTTAAAGAACCCCCCCCTCCTCTCCTCTTCTCCGCTACATGTCTTAGGCATAGGAGTTAACATAGGAGAAATCCAAAACACAACTGTAATTTCTTTAAGAGGGTTTAATTTATCAGACCTCCGTCTTTAGCCTATATATATATATATATATATATATATATATACATTTACATATACATATACATATACATATACATATATATACATACACACGCATATATATATGTATATATATATATATATATATATATATATATATATATATATATATATATATATATATATATATATATATATATATATATAAGATAAAGTTGAAAGATAAAGACCAGTATGAGCACTAAAGATACTACAGCCAGGAACCAAAAACATGAAAAGATAAGATTGAAAGAGGTTTTAGACAATATTTCATCATCAGCGGTGTCAATACTGTCTAAAAACCAATGGATTGTTTCAGATAAGTATGATCTATACAATAAACATACTCATACACCGTACAATCCATGAGTAACTGTAGAATTGAATATTTATCCACTTAACCATAGAACACCAAGCCTGGCGCCAGACAGAGTGGAAGTTAAGAATAAGTAACCGCAAGATGACTGACGCCACAAAACTTGCAACCAAGGAGCTAATGGAAACACAGCTGTCCTACTTTAAAGACTGTGTTTAGGACTATTTAACCTTAATTATATAAGCTTTATTATTATTACTAAGAGTATGTTATTATTGTTTATTTATTTTTACTTTATTTTTTATTGTTTTTCATTTATTATATTTTTAGTAGTTATTTTCTCTAATTACCTATTTTGTTGTTTTACTTATTAGTTGCAACAGAACTAACTATTCATGAAATCTAAAACTACTAATTATGTCCTTGGAAAGACTATCAGGGTAATAATTACGTGTTAGCACAGCTATCAAGTCTAAAATATGCTTATTCCTATTGTCTTTAGAACAAAGCCTATTTATACGTACAGGCTGATTTACAATAATTATATATATATATATATATATATATATATATATATATATATATATATATATATATATATATATATATATATAATCCCCTTAATGGCCGATCTTACAAAGGGGGTATAAAATTTCCCGTTCTAAAGAGGGAATCGGAAAATGGGTCCCGTAAGCTAAAGGTTAAAGAAAAGACTTCCCCTTGTGTCTTTTTCTGGTTAAGGGCAAGAAGATAAATAAACGAAAGATAGCAAAACCATAGCCAGCAAACCAAAATTACTTCACTAAGGCGCGAATTAATGAGACACTTATACGAAGACCAATTCCCCGTATTACGATGAGACCCTCCCCTCTTATAGTGTCTTTGGATGGTTACAGCTCTATAAGAAAGAAGTTAAGAAAGAGGACATACATAATACCTATCTAATGGTCAACAGTGATTTATAAAACACACATACATTAATGTTATCTATCAATCGAACAAGATAGTTCTCTCTTTTGAAGGTTAGAAGCAACCTCTCTTTCTCTGCATATTTGCTTAGAAACAGAGCTGTAACTTAAAAATTATCTGCGCTGAAAATCGTTCTCTTAAGTAAATAGTGAAGGTAATTATAATTTTGAGATAATTTATGAATGCGAGTGGGCATATGTGAATGTTTCATGAAAAACACTTGATTGTAGCGGCAAATACCGACTTTATAAATTACCAAAATACACCGTTCACCGACAAAATGAGTACAAAATATTTAAATGATTCTTAAAACTAAGCAGAAATTTAAATTTAGATTTTTACTTATTATTTCATTGGTATTATTAAATTTATTATTATAATTTAACATTTTTTAAAACGGCAGGTTAAGGAATAGCAAAGCAAGAAATTTTAGTCTAAATACATATTTTAATAATGTTTCTATGCAGGCAGGGAAAATTTATACAGCGAACTATTAAGCCATGAAAATTATTTTTCAAAGCGGTTGGCCAAAGGAAAACAACTTCATTTCTCATACAAAGCTCGAAAAATGAAAAAAATAAATAAAAAACATATTCCAATTTCGGATTTTAAATGCTTTTAGAGGTATTTACAATAGCGTCGCAATCAAAACAGAGTAACAATGAAGTGACAGAAAAAGTCATTTATGTATGAAAAATTTATCGCCTCAAACTGAAATCTCCTGCAATGAAATCTTCGGTTGTGACTCAAACAATTACAGCGATTTTGCTTACTGCATCCTGGCATTTCTTATTACGCATTGTTAGAAAGACAATTATTCCTTCCTTCGGCATTATTGACATAGAATAACACTCCTTTCGTAATTTTTTTTGTTTTCTACTTGTTTTGCTTTTTTTTCTGCGTCCTTATCAGAAGCGTTTACATTTTCCGGCAATAGATGGCGCTTCTTGTTCTTTCCTCTGCTTCTCCATCCTCCATTTTAGAATACGTCGGAATGAGCCTTAATTTTCATAATCACCACGACACTGCGCAAGAGCGTCATTAGACGAATAAAAGAACGCGAACATTAATTAATTTACGAAATTAAAATCAATGAGGGTCTGCTTAGTGGGTGGGTGCAGCGCCGCTTCGGCGGAAAAAAAAAAATACTTTTCGTTTTAAGCCATTTCTTAATTTGTTATTTCTCATTAAAATTTTGTCGCGAGGGTACCAAGGCTGGTTCTAATTTTTAGCTTCCTGGGTTCATAAAGCGAAATATCTCTCGTTCGTGATAATTCCAGAAGGTAAGTCTTAGCTGCGACCGCGATTTGTTTGCGTCATTAGCAGAGTGTGAGTTTGCATCCGAGGCTGCTGTAAATTTGTGCCTTTTAAATTAAATATAAAGCGATTTTTTCATAAATTCAGATGAAATTTAGATTTATATTTTTTTATATAATAATCGATTATTTAACAACTAACATAAAAAATAGCGACAGTTAACGGTCTTATTCTGCGAACTTTTCTTTTGATATAAGTAACTTACAGAAGTAATCACCTCACCTTTTTAAAGAAATTATGTTCTTCCACTGCGTCTATAAAGGACGAAAGAATTTCGGTTACAGTTAATTTAAGTCTAACTTTAATGATTAAGTCACTTTTGCCATTAAGGGAAATAAATCTTGGTATGGAAATTTAAAAATTTTCTATAAATTTAATAAATTTATAAATTTGTTCACGGGCTAGTGCTACATTAATTTGTGTTCCTGTTCCCCCAAAACGAAGAAAAAAAATTTATTCAGGTCTTTGAATTCTGTTAGAAATTTGTTCCCTATATAAATTTAATTATTCTTTAACTTGAGACTTCTAGATATATCAATTGTTGGTTAAGCTGAAAGGACCTTTTTTTTCATATATCATGATATTTAAATTTTTTAGATTATTAAGAAATAGATTACATGAAAAAAATTGGGATCTTAAGGTACAGTTGTTAAACGTATTAAAAAAGGGGAGAGGTCTGCTGGTGAGATATTATATATATATATATATATATATATATATATATATATATATATATATATAATTGAAAGATTTTTTACGATATCTTTCAGGAATTGCAGGAAATTTTTTCTCGGGAATGTAACCAAAGGACCCAGTCCTTTTTTCTAACAACTCATAGATTAAATTAATTTCTGTTAAGTGTATATCACATAAAGCAAATTTAATGTGGCGTTCACTAAGCTAAAAATATAGACCTTACTTTTGAATAAAATTTGGTTTTCAAACTTCTTCGTTTTCATGAAATAGTCAAACAGATCTCCAATAAATGCAATGCAATGTGTCTTTAATAGAAATAGCGTTCTATTTACGCTGATAAAAATAACAATATGAAACGAATATTACAATTAAAACTAACGTTAAAAAATAAACCGTATATTATTTAATTATAATGGCTAAGTATAAGAGATAAGCAATTTAATTACTTAATAGTTAATTACCAAAAACATTTCTTGTAGCTTTTTGTTTGCAAATATATAGAACCTTATATTTACAATAAAAAAGATGCTAAAAACTCATATGTATTTGTCTACATAACGGTGCTATCCATATATGGTTAATCAATTACTCCTCCTTATTGGTCGTTCATTTACAATATTGTAATTATTTCGAATACAGGGATGTTCATTAATTTTTTTATCAGGCAGTGAGAGACTATTATAATCTGAGGCTCTATACAGCGCTTTTCTTGAAAAACGAATTTGGCTTTGTCTTAAGTTTTTCAGTGTAGTTTTAGCATTTACTTATGTGGATTAAGAATATTTTGCCTTCAAAAGATGCGTCGTACTCTTGCTTGATTGAGAATTTTCTACTTGGCGAATTTTTTGCTTTTGTGTTAAATTTTATGTACTTTTTATATCATTCTCTTTTCTGCCTGTTACTGTATTCTTGCTTCATCATGTTTTAAGTCAGAGTTATAAATGTAAAGTTCATCCTCTTTTTTTTCAGAGTAAATGTATCTAATAGTTTAACCCGTTTAACGTTTCCCACCCGATGAGAACATGCAGTAATTCTTCAAGATTACCGAGCTAATTATTTAAGAACCTGTTGCTCTCTTTTAGAATTTCATGATAAACATGTTTTATCATGATAAACATGTTGTCATAAGCCCAGATATTTTTGGTGTTTTTTATTAATAGAGATTAAATGATTTAGAGTGTTTGTGTGGGTCGGGAAAATGGAAGACAGATGAAGTATTTGGCGAATTAGCAAGCAGAAGAGAGCATGCAGTATTGGTTAGCTAAGAAATTTACGATGCTCTCTAATTTTAAACGATTGAGATTTAAGATACTTGGCGTAATGTGTTTGGACCTGGTATTAATATAATGTAATTTAAATAACTAAACTATCCTTCACTTCCATTATTCATCAGTATTTACTTTTCTTTCATGCATCAGCAACACTGCTTTTTATTCGTGCACTAATTATATACGTATCTAGCTGAAAATCCGTACTTCGTTACGGAGTACATTCAAATTAAATTCAATGGTCAATGTATGCAGTTAATGCCAAAAATATGTGTATATATATATATATATATATATATATATATATATATATTTATAAAAAATACAACGATCAATGTATGCAATTGATGTAAAAAAAAGAAAAAATATATGTATAAAAAATCGTAACGGATATTTTTTATAGACAAAATAATGAAGAAAATATTCAAATTAAATCTAATAGAACATACTAAAGATTATAGTGCAGTTAATATAGTACAGTTTTAGGAACATTTCTTTTACTGTATGTTAATATTTTTTTGGATAATGTCCAATCGTCTGCCGCATTAGCAAGAAAAAATATTTTTTTGTCTATTTCGTTGTTATGCACGTGACGATAAATTAAAAAAAAAGAAACCCCGAGATCAACATTCAATAAATTAAATTCTAAAAATTAATCTTTAAAAATTCACCAATAATCAGAAAATAGAGGTAAATATTCGAAAAGATTTCATTTTAAAGGAATATTTATGATCTTTCTCGTGATATAAATTTTATAACCCTCGGATTATTGTTTTAAATGCAAACTTTAAAGAATATTACAAAAACAGCTTAAAAATTTAATTTTAAAAAATCTAAGAGGAATTTTTCAAAAATCTCCCTTAGTGCACCCCTATACTATAAGAAGATTCGCCATGCAAAATTTCATCCCTTTATGTCCAGCGGTTTGGTCTGTGCGTTATATGTCAGTCAGTCAGTCAGTTACAAAACTGTTTTATATATATAGATTACATTTTAAAAAGTAATGATACGGCAAGGTATTTTATACAACCGTTATTCGATACCGTCATTTTAACATATTCGGTGGCACCTGTTGAGATATAAAAGTAGAGGTTTTACTGTAAACATCCCCGAAAAGCCTTTCTTGAACTCGTGGTAATTAGGATTTGCTGAAAGTTGTCGATTTTACGAAACCAACATCTGGGTGTACTCGGAGGGGGCTTAATTTTATAGCTAAAATATCTACAAGAAGAAAACTTTTTCAAGAATTTTTTTTCATATTTCTGGGAAAATAAAGCGTTTTCTGTTCTAAAAAATACATTTTAAGTCAATATCTAATTATTTGTAGACTATACAAATCTGATTCGTAGACCAATGGTCTCATCCATTGCACGGATATGCTAACTTTTATCTAAAACAATTCGTATATTTTGATACGTTTTAACAATAATTAATGAATGTAAACACACTTTAAAAATCAAAACAAACATGCTGCTATAAGCTATTACTGCATTACTGAGAACTGTGTCTGATGGTTAGTGTTTCGATTTTAAGATCAGTTTTGTTTCGAATCTCATAATGGTTTCTCTACTCTGCTAAGAAAGGCTCCCTTTGTTGATTTTGTAGCGATTTTATTGAAAAGCTTTCTGTGATTTCACAAAAATATTTCCTACCTACTGTGAAAGGGATTCTTGATCAGTTGAATTATGATTTAATTTTAGGGTTGGGTGGCTTTTCTGCACATATGGATGAACATTTGAATTTGTTTTAGACTAATTTCCTTGAGTAAACTTTTCCTAAATGTACTTTGAAAATTGAAATGCATAGAAATTTCTACATGTCAGGGGCTGAAACAAAAATGCTTTCAGCTGAGGGATTTTATGGTCTAATCCCAACGTAATTAATTTCAAGCGAAAGGGTTACATTTATTTTATGTTGTTACTGTTGTCTATTATTTCATAAAAATAGGCATTAACGAATGTTTAATTAGTTGATTAGAATATATATATATTCAATTCTGATTTCATTAATAATTTTTTTTCTATTCTTCGCTAAATACTTATCACATGATAAGTGCATTTCAAAATTGATAATTTTTTGGAAGGCATTCAGTTGACAAGGATCAATCACACGAAATTCATTAGAATTGCTTTTTTCCCTTCACAGAATTTAAGGAATATAGAACTAATTTATCCCTTTACTCATTAACTAATGAAAAAAATTAACGGGGTATAATCACTTTTTACAAACCTTTTACGAAAAAGGCAGTTTCTTTAATTTTAAACTACACACACACACACACACACATATACACACAGATATATATATATATATATATATATATATATATATATATATATATATATATATATATATATATATGTATATATATATGTATATATATATGTATATATATATATATATATATATATATATATATATATATATATATATATATATGTATATATATGTATATATATATATATATATATATATATATATATATATATATATATATATGTATATATATATATATATATATATATATATATATATATATATATATATATATATATATATTCTATATTCATGTGTAATGTAGATTGAATATCTCTAGCTGTACGCATTAATGAAAACTAATTTAAAACTTTCATTAACTAATGAAAATAGTTAACGGGGTATAATAACTTTTTACAAACATTTTACGAAAAAGACAGTTTCTTTAATTCTAAATTACACACAGAAAGACAATTACACACACACACACACACACACACATATATATATATATATATATATATATATATATATATATATATATATTCTATATTCATCTGTAATGTAGATTGAATATCTCTAGCTGTACGCAGGATGACCTAGTTATATATAAACATACGGTGGTTAGGGGGTAATATTCTTCACTAGTCCTTTACAAGTAAGGCATAATGAGTCATTAACGAGTGATAAAGGTATCTTACCTGAGCAAATATACAAAACATTTTAGGGTCTTGCATTTGTTGAAATCTTATATTACTGACTTTTGATTGAAAATCTAAGTGCAGTACCTGTCTGAAATATTGGTTGTTCTTTCAAATTTAAGATGAGATGTGTTTCAGAAAACATGAAAAAGTGGGAAATCACTTTTAGTTAAAGTTCACAAAAGCTTGAAATAAAGATCATTTTTTAAAATAGATATATTAGTACGCACTAATTTTGCTGAAGAATTTTTTTCTTGTTCAATTATGAAGTGGAATAACACAGTTAAATCTGAAATAACTTATATATGAAAATCAAGCTTTGCAAAGAATATAGAAATAGAAAGTTCTATTTAATTTACGGAAGGAGAAAGTTTATATAAGATTTTAAGAACTTCGACTTCTACAGTTGATTGAATATAAGTGTCTGAATATAACCTGTCTGAAGTATTAGTTGTTCTTTCAAATTTAAGATGAGATGTGTTTCAGAAAACATGAAATAAGTGGGAAATCACTTTTAGTTGAAGTTCACAAAAGCTTGAAATAAAGATCTTTTATTAAAATAGATATATTAGTACGCACTAATTTTCCTGAAGAATTTTTTTCTTGTTAACACAGTTAAATCTAAAATAACTTATATATGAAAATCAAGCTTTGCAAAGAATATAGAAATGGAAAGTTCTATTTAATTTACGGAAGGAGAAAGTTTATATTAGATTTTAAGAACTTCGACTTCTAAAGTTTTAGAAGTTCTAGCGTGGAATAATAATTCTTAATCGACAAAACTCTGACGCAAAACTGAAGTTAGGAAAAAAAAATTAAATAATATTTAGCGGGTTGTATACTTTACATTAATATTCATTCAGAAAGTGTAATTTCAAATTAAAACTAAAACTGCATATTTTCAGGCTAAATAATTTAATACGAAATAAAATATACCGAATTAGGCGAAATGAATTTATGAGGCTGTTAGACTTTTGATACATCAATATGATTTTGGAATTCAGCAAATTATTTTTTATTTTTATTAACATTTGGAAATTGAATCTGTTTAGGTTAGAAAATTCTATGTTAATACAAAGTTCATCAACTTCATCAATAAATATTTGATTGATATTATAGCCATAGTTTTAAACGTTTTTATGGTACTGACACTCCAAAGTTTGTAGAGTTATCTGAAAATCTCATTAAAAAAACACTGAATTCAGATTTTTTTAATGTATAAAAGAAAATTTCAAATGCCATAAATTAATTACGTTAAGAAGCAAGAAAGTAACTTAATTTGCAAAATAAAATTACTTATGCATCTTAAATTTGTTTATTAATCATAAAAAGGGAACTGATACTGTGAAATAATAAAAATCTATTCATTGAATATCTTTTGAAAATTCTTTAAAAAATTCGACATGGGTTTATATGTTTAGCATTTATTCAGAAATTTATTGTATACCATGAAGTAGGCACAGAAATTAATTTTAGATGCCTGTTATAATTTAAAAAAATAGAATAATGGTACTACGCTGTCACACGCCATCGCTATGTATTGACTCAGAAAAATATTTAAACAAGATGAAGGAGATTACAAATTAATTAATGAATTGTGATTTTGGCCCTATTCATATCTTCCACTGTTTTGCGCCCAATATATTACCCCGTTTGTTTTATCTATCTTTTCTATAAAAACAGTGTATAAGCCTCTAAACACGATCGTATGAAATACTATATAGTGATATGTAAGCGATTGACTTAAAAAGAAGAGTATAAATCAATGAGAATTCTCTGTAAAATCTAAATGTATAATAATTATTGAACTTCGAAATCATAACTTATGAACTGAGCCTGCACTGAGAAGAAGTATAAATGGTGATAACTACGTTTCCTCAATTAAAAGCTGTAATAAAACAAAAGAGATAGAGTAATTTTATATGGAAACAATTTGATACTGTTCCAAAGTGAACAGTTCACTTACGTATGCATATTTTACCCACTTCATAGTGCATATTTAAAGCACTATCTGGATGTCTCTTAGTGCAAAATATTGATATATTAAGTTCTCTAAAATTATATAAAAAAGGGATTTATTAAGCATTGTGAATTAGGTATCTTAATATGGATCAAAACAGTGAACAAATCTGAAGAATGTGATAAAAAAATTTCAGGTAGTCTCTTCTAACGAAACTACAGCGGGTTATTAACGCAAGATTACTTATCGTTGCTTACCACTTTTGTATGTGTATATGTATGTATGTGTTATGTATATATGTATCTATATATATGTATGTATGTATATATATATATATATATATATATATATATATATATATATATATATATATATATATATATATATACATATATATATATATATATATATATATATATATATATATATATATATATATATATATATATATATATATATATATATATATATGTGTGTGTGTGTGTGTGTGTTTGTGTGTGTATGTATGTCAAAAATTTGACGCATTTTGGTACTTTTCTGTTTAACTGTTTGTTGCTTGCCCAAGCGATAAAGACTGGGCTACCAAAATTATAACTCGCGACGACGGACGGTTTTAGTGTCCGAAATTTTGCTTTCCGGAGGACTGTTATGGAGGAACGTAATCCTACGTTAAAAAATAATATTGTTGTCTCAAGTCTTTTCTCTACAATTGTAGGAGATGTGTAAAATGTAACGACATAATGATAATAAATAAAAATTTTTCTTCATCCTTTTATAAACAATCAAAAGAGGGTCTGAATTCATGGAATCACGGAATCATGACAAAATGAATTTTTTTAAAGCCCCCTGTTTAATACGTTGAAGGAAATCTGAGCACACATTCAGAAGCCATATTAAATACAAGTTGTGCTAAACGTTATGACTAAGAAGGAAAGAGATTTGAGATCAGCGCACTAGTTGTTCTTTTTTCATTTGTGGTTAATAAATTTCCTGCGAAAGTGTCATAATTTCTTCCTGCTGAGCAGACGTTGACACATGTGGAGCGATGTCATCGTGTTAGAAACTCGAACTGTTTCCTTAGGCAGCCGTACTGAAGACGAAGGAGTACATCAGTTGACCTCGTAGATTTTCGGTCACGATGTTGAGCTCTGGGGAATTTTCCTCTCAAATTTTTCTAATCACGGATCAGCAAATTTTATTTAGTTAAAGTTTATTAAGTTTTTTTTTTAAATTTTTTTTATGCATGTGAATACAGACTTTCAAATTTGAATGCGCATGCTTTTTAAGAATATTTTTATTTATTTATTTATCCTTTTTTTCGAGAAACAGTTTTGATTTTGTAGCGAAAGACACCAATAAAAAAATGTCCTTTAAAAATGAACCATAGAAGAAATTATGCATTTGTTGTTAATATTTTGAGTCATTAAACTATGTATTTGTTGAATTTCGAAAACCTATTTCTATTATTATTCAATAGATTTAATGTATTTTTTACTAATAATATATATTTCATCATAATGAAAGATTATACATATACATATACATACACACACACACACATATATATATATATATATATATATATATATATATATATATATATATATATATATATATATATATATATATATATATATATATATATATATGTATGTATGTATGTATGTATGTATGTATGTATATATATATATATATATACATATATATATATATACATATATATATATATATATGTATGTATGTATGTATGTATGTATGTATGTATGTATATATATATATACTGAATAGAAAAATACTTCATGGGTAAAAATGCTATTGTTATAAATAAAAAAAGGAATATTTCATACTTTAATTTTCATTTTTTTGTAGTATCATTTAAAATACAATGCTTTCGTGTTTCCATCTCTAAAGCTAGAAAAAAGTACATAGGCCGGTCCTGAGAGAGCGCTATGTCTGAGGGGCTCCAACCGTCGTAAAACGATCCTGCTGCTAAGAACTAACACAGCTCACTATTCATAAGTGTTTAACGTTTAGGCAAAAATAAGGTCATTGACTCTCATTAATCTCTTCTCGTGGTTTTACAGGAATTTGTTGAGCCTGTCATAAATATCACTGAACGACAGTGTGACGGGAATAGATAACCGCAAGTATGTTCGATGTCTGCTCTCACACATTAATATGAATGTAGTGAAACTTTTCTAAAATTATGTCTACACTAAAGTCGTGAGTTATGTGTCGGCGTAAAGAGTTTTTCCAAATGGAATAGAGATTTTTTTAAAAAAAGAGAAAAAACGAGAAACATACGTGTTGTAAAATTTAAGTAGGAAAGTCAATTACATTTTTGAGGTCGTTTATCATCTGTCTACCTACTTTTGCATATAAAATGGATTATTAGACATTAAATCTGACAATATTTATGAATATATCAAATAACGACGTAGAATGAATAGATGTGCTTCATTCACAGGTGCATGTACGCTTGTAGCTACATGCTTAAATGAAATAAAATTTGTAAATGTTCCCGAAAGGGTATCATAAAAATGATACGACCACCTACTAGCCTCAAGAAAGAGAGAGTGGAAAAAAATAAATACATTGCAGTCTTTAAGGCTGCTGTGTACTAACCCTATTGGATTCACTCACTTCAATGTTAACGTATGAACAAAATTTGTCTACTATTTACAGCTACATAAATGTTGATCATCCAATTAAAAAATTATTTTCAGATAACCTGAACTTTTCTGCACCTTGCAACATGATTCATTTAGTAAATTTCGCCCCCCAAAATGAATTTACGAGCGTTTAAAACACACTATACCAAATTTTATTTCTCTGAATAAATTAAATTTTAAAATATTATTTAAATTTTTTTAAAAAAGGAAAAATGTCCCAAGGTGTAAAATTTTTATTTACACCCTCCGTATTTCTCTATTTCGGAGTACACTTTTTTAAAAAAGAATATTTAAATTTAAGTCGGCAATACTTGGACAAATTTTCCCCAAAGGTTAATTTTGAGATGAGCGAATCCAATAAGGTTAGTATACAGCAGCTTTAACATGAGGAAAAGACCCCACGAGGGAAAGATAATAAAGTCCTTCTTCAACTGAGGAGAACTGCGAAGTGAAAACCAAGTAAATATAAATAAAACTGAAAATATAAAAGTAACTGAAAGTTATCAGGAACTAGTTAATTAGCCACCTAGTTAGCAGAAGAAATAATTTAAAGAGGCAGAATTAACTACATATTTGAAACAAAAATAACCATATAAGTTATGATATACCTGAGTTTCTCCTCACTTTAACTTTTTTTAAAAATCTTTAAAAACTTGCCTTGCAGAGAGATTTATTTGATTTAATTTAAAGTTTCAGATTTAGTTGTTTGTATATTTCAAAGACTCAAGAGTTTCAAAATCTGTATATCTATGTATTGATTATGTTGATAAGTATTTAGACTCTTAAAAATAAACGTCAAAGCGTTAAATATTATTTGCCACTAATTTCTCTTTATTCTGGAAATACCAAAATTCACACTCACTGTATTTTATGATTGGTAAAGGCCAACCTACTTAGTTATTAACCCAATTATTTTTATGAATACTCCCATGACTTAATTTTCAGACCAGTTTTTCACCTATTGAACTACCCCAACAGATTGAGGAAGTGTGGTTCCCAATAGCTTTCAATGTATATATCCACCTTTCATACAATCACGCAGGCTAGCGACATTATATGTTATTATGTCTACACACACACATATGTTTGACTCTCTCTCTCTCTCTCTCTCTGCGTTGGCCGAAAGGCTAGGGTGCTGGCATTCGGTCCACAGCCTGTGGGCTTGAGTCCCACTGTTGGCATCGATGTTTGAATCCGTGCGGAATCGGTTTTAAACTGTAGGCCCCTGTATAATTAGCCCTAGTATAGCAAAAACTGACAGTAGCAATCAACAACCTCTCTCTCTCCATATATATATATATATATATACATATATATATATATATATATATATATATATATATATATATATATATATATATATACATATATATATATATACATATATATATATATATATATATATATATATACATATATATATATATATATATATATATATATACATATATATATATATTATATACATATATATATATATATATATATATATATATATATATATATATATACATATATATATATATATATATATATATATATATATATATATATATATATATATATACATATATATATATATATATATATATATATATATATATATATATATATATATATATATATATATATATATATATATATAGATAGATAGATATAGATATAGATATAGATATATAACTAATTGAATTTATGTATTTTAGGCAATGTATCAGACTCATGGTTAAGTTACGGCAAGTGCTTTACTAATAGTCCTAATTATTTTTAGTGATCAAGCTCCAAAATAACGACTCTCTGCTCCGGTAACCTAAAAGTTAGATTTATGTCAGTTGAAGTACTCCGGCATTGGTAGGCGGTGTTATTTACAAAGCTTTCCCTGACATATTAATTCTGTGCTAACCCGACTTTGTTTATTTACATTGATTAAGCCTTTGGAAACCAGAAAGTCGCTTTTTTCCAACGTTTTTGGTGGCAAATTTGAATTTCATCAGCGTGGGAATTATAATTTTTCTAATACAATCGTCAGATTATCTCCAAAGATAAACTTTTTCTTAAATATTAATGTAGTATCATAATGCAGGATTAATGCTTGATTATGAAAAAGGATCTTTGATAGTACAGTAGAATAGTTTTAAAATACTAGTTGTTAGACAGACTTTTGTTGACTAAACAGTATCAATAATTGGACGGTATGCAAGAACGGTAAATAAATATTTTCTTGGTTATTCTGCTATGGAGGGTTTTTTGAAAGGATTGCAAAACTCGAGAAAAATCACCGAAGACTTCATTATACTCATAATACTCAGCATACTCATAAAAATTCTTTCCAATTTGAAATTTATGCTTAAAATATTTAAATTCAAAATTTAATCCATGCTTCTCTTTTTTATATATCTACTGAACCACACCATTTTTCCTTAGGAAAGGTTTAAAAAAAATTGTTTACAGAGTTTATCAGGATTTTACTAAATTTTTTAGTTTCTTTAAAAGACAATTTTTCCCCCCAGGAAAAAAATATTTCCACAATTTTTAGCCCTAAATAAAGGTTCTGAAGATATGTTACAAAATCTCACAAAGATAGCTTGTAAGAAATTATATCTTAAAAATGGCAAATCAAGAAATATTCCACTCCGAGACAAATAAAGTACTGGTGTACAGCAGTATGCATAGACAGTATAACATAAAAATTGCTGTAGAATCATGGTGTAAAGAATGCTGTAGAAATATGTATTTTTTATTTACTTTATTCTAATACCTTTATAGTATTTTTTTCTCTGCCAAGAAAGTAAAATAGTGAATTCTTGAAGAATTCTGAGTGCCAGACTACCTGAAATTTAAACAATAAATTTTACAGAAGTAGCACTTTTCTGTATTTTTTCTGAGTGTTTTCTATATTTTTTCTGAGTGTTTGAATGTACCTTGAAGTCTTTCTGTCATAAAGCGGTACATACAGATTACAGATAATTCCGTGGTTGTTCCTCTACACTAATACTTTATATCAGTGGACTATTTGTAACTAAACTTAGGAGAGCAAAGTTAAGTCTAATCTAGCGGAAGCACGCCCGGGATGAATTTCCTTTTGACCCGCGTGGCACTTAAAGAATGCCTGTTTGATAAGGTATAAGGAGAGGCTCCAATTTAGAAAACCTCTGGAATGTAATCGAAGGTTTTTGAACCGGAATGTTAAGGATATTTACTCTGCGTTAAGCTTGTATAAAAATGAAGTATTATTTCATAATATATTGAATGTGACTAAGCAAAGAGATCATTAACGAGGGCAAAAACCTATTTTGATTATTTTTCTCTGCGTTTGCCACGAATGCTAATTTTCAGTGGCATCGTGAGGAGTGACGCTAGGCGCAGAATTGCATTCCGAGGTGCTACAAATTAAGGGGGAAGCGCGCACCCTAGAGTTCGCCCTTGGGCGCTCGTTACCTTCATTAAGCCCCTCCTAGTTCAATTTCATTAAAGGGCTCTTTTATAGGAGGGCATGTCTTTAACATATTTCATCGTTTCTTAGCATTTCAGTGCTTTGCATTCCAATTTGTTGGTTTGGTATTCATTTCTGCCCTAATAATTGACGGGAACGCAATCCCCCTCAAAATGAGGTGCAAATGTGGAAAAAAGATGATAAAAAATGCACTGCTCGCGGGAGCATCATTCTCTTCGTTGTTGGTGGGAATGACGAGAATGATATCAATAAGTTGCGAAAATTTAGACAGTTTAGAACTTGTTAAATTGCGTTGTATCTAGTGCATTGAACGATCAAAAAGTTATAATATACAGTTCATTAACCAGTAGTAACCAGAGTCCCATGCCACTAAGGCGTAGTAAAAGAGGGTCCAAAAGAGTTTATGTCCGTCGCCTCATGCAGGAGATGGCAAAGTTTAATCTATCTTAGATGATTTTTAAGATAGACAGGAATTAAATCTATCTATATATTTCGAAATGGTTTGGTTTGGAGAGCTACGGTCAACCTTTTTTGCTACACGAGGGCTAATTAGACCGGGACCTACAGTTTAAAGCCGATTTCGAACGGCTACAAACATTCATGCCAACAATGGGACTCGAACCCACAGGACCTGAACCGAATGCCAGCGCACTAGCCATTCGGCCATTTCCTGGCCTATTTCGAAATATAAACTTCACAGATAGATTTAATCTAATGCTCTTAAATTAGTCTTATTCACTTTTCTTGTAGAAAGATCTTTGTTAGTAAGAAAAGTTAATTTCCTAAATTTCTCCTTAAAAATGATTTCTACCATTTATTAATCTGAGGGCATCATGTACCATTTAACTGTATCAATTGCGTTGAATCATGATACAAAATTAAGAGGTCAATTCGATAGACTATAAGTTTATTATCCTACACCAATCAATTCATCAGATCATTATGTTTTACATCTACATTATAATTCACGTTGTCGCCGTTTAATGCCACAGAAGCTTCTACTCTACTATATCTGTGTTGAGTATCATTTCATTAATATTCAAACGAAAGACAAACTCTGGGTGGACCATGATCATGCTTAATCCCTTTTTGAAATTTTGATGAACTAATACGATACAGAGATGATGCAATTTGTATCATGATCACCCACGACTATCCGAACATGATATGTGGATCGTGATAGACATACAGTAAATGAAATAAGTGAGGACATACCTAAAGATTTATTTTAGGTTGTTTTTTGAATGAAACTAATTATGAAAAATTTTAAACGAGTTCTGGGATTTCTTTGCATATTCGTACAAAAATAGTTTATATACAGTAATGGATAACGTTTATAACCACTGTCTGTTCTTTTATGGCTGATTACGGCTCTGCAGTACTGCACTTAAGCAGTACTGCAGAGTCGTAGCCTGCAGTACTGCTTAAATACAGTACTGCAGTAAATGCGAGATAAGCATGTTCTGTTATATATTTTATCTTCACCTATGATGGCGCATTTAAAGCCTTTTTAATTATGGCTTAATTTATTATGAATTAAGGTCTATAGTAGCCTATAAAGCCAGTTTTTATAAATAGCAGTTTTCTATTTTTAAGTATCATGGAAGAGGACGTTTGATTTTATGTAAAATTAAGTCCCGTATCAATGTAGAATTTTGTTTACAATTCTTTCTTTCCCTAGAACGAAATTATAATCTCACGATTAATGATTTAAAGAGGGATTAATAGCTTTTTTGTTCTCCCCTTCTTTCAATTTAAACAAACAGTTTTTATATATTCTGTAAAAAACGAAAAAAAGAATCCTTATAATATGTACATCTTTATAATATGTTCACCTTTAAGGAGTTCGGAACACAAAATTCTCCAAAAAAGTGCATCTCTATTCCTCCCACGTCGTACAGTGTTTAGCATGCCGAACCTGTACTATCCCATCATGAGGTACAGTGCTCATTGCCCTACTTGTGTGGTTAGCATACCGAGTTTATGCTGTCCCATCATAAGGAGAAATGCTGGTTTCACTATATGATGTGGTTAGCATACCTAGCCTGTGCTGTCCCATCATAAGGAGTAATGCTCGTTCACCTATATGATGTGGTTAGCATACTGAGCCTGTGCTGTCCCATCACAAGAAGAAATGCTGATTTCACTATATAGTAGGGTTAGCATACCGAGACTGTGCTGTCCCATCATAAGGAGTAATGTTCATTCACCTATATGGTGTGGTTAGCATACCGAGACTGAGCTATCCCATTATAAGGAGCAATGTTCGTTCACCAATATAGTGTGATTAGCAGACCAAGCCTGTGCTGTCCCATCAGAAGGAGTAATGCTGGTTCACCTATATGGTGTGGTTGGCATACCGAGCCTGAGCTGTCCTATTATAAGAAGTAGTGCTGGTTCCCCAATATGGTGTGGTTAACATACCGAGCCTGTGCTGTCCCATGATGAGGAGTAATGCTGGTTCCCATATATGGTGTGGTTGACATACTAAGTCTCTGATGTCTCGTTATAAGGAGTAGTGCTGGTTCACCTATATAGTGCTCCTTTAATAAAGTAAACAACTAAATCGCGGTGTGGATGGGCGATTATCCTCAGGACGCACTGTCTTCTGCGAAGGTAGAAAAAGTACATTTTTTTTCCCAGACTATAAAAATACTATAGCACTACTATAGAATAAAAATACTACAGAATAACGTAATACAAATCTCATACTTTTATGACAGTTGGATTGCTAGGTATATCTTTTTTATAGTGTCATATCCAAACTATCCTGTTGTATATCAGTACTTCAGGTACACTTGTGTCGGAATGGAACGTCTCCCGGTTTGTCCTCATCAAAATGATATACATAAAGTTCTTTTCACAGTATTTCTATGAAATGTTCTACAGTTTCTACAGTGCTCCTCTGTTCGGTTTACATCCAGGATCTTTCAGGATATTTAATTTAGAGAAAAGTTCCCAAAATATTTTCTCTAAAGCCAAAATTTTCCAGAAAAATAATAATTTTTTTTGCCTTTTAAAGGCATTTAAAATTTTATAAAGAATATTTAAAAATAATTCTTTATAAAAGATTATTACGATATATTTTACTTGCACAAATATGGAAATTATGTAAATAAAGTTATTGGTTCTGCAGATATATCAAAAACAAAACATGTTTTAAGGGGACATGTTTATGGTGTGGTTACCTTTAAAACTTCAAAATATCGATTTTTAGTTTTTGCTATATTCTGACATTTGGGACATTTCTGAACAATGTGCAATAAACCGCATAAAAAAATTCGTATTATTTCTCGAGTTATGAGAGTTTATGTAAAGCTCACTCTGTTACCATGGCCATGTATATTTCAACTTCAACTTCAGTTTTCTCAAATATGTAAATTTTTGGATTACGCGCACTGTTACTCCCAAACTATGTGTGCTAGGCACACAAAATTTTTATCAGATTTGTATTTTAAGCTTCTTTACATACTAAAACCAAAAAATTAAAATAAATTTGTAAAAAAAATATTTTTATACTTGAAAATGTTTTTAAAAAATTGCTAAATTTTAATTTTTTTCAATTTTATGCAAATTTTTCAATTTAAACGATATTTTTGTATATTTTTGGGTTTTGCATTAAACTTGAGTATATTATTAATTTAATTTGACCAAAAAATAGTTTCTGTATGCATATTTCTTAATTTTATGATGCTCGAAACATCCAATGATTTTTTTTCCCCTTTTTAGTAATGTGTACATTTAAAAATAAAATATAAAAATTATTTGTGGATTTACAAGTTCTTTTTTTGTATAAAATATAACTGAAGAATTGAAATTTTGATATAAAACAAAAAAATTATATATATATGTTAATATTATTGGAGTTTCCGTAGCTCGAATTTGATCATGATGACGGTCATTTCAGTGTAGTCAAAGGTAGTGTGCCCCCTTAAATTATCTCATAACAAAATTTCATATCGTTTGTTTTTAAATTTATTTATCTATATAGAAATATAAATTTACTGAAAAAAATATGCGTTAATATCAAAAAGTTTTATGTCTATAAAGTATTATTACTATAAATGAAATGATCAGTCAAATTCGGATTTCTGCCGTTAACGCACTTCGTGCTATCATCTGAGTTCAGACGAAGTAAATAGTGGGCACGGAAAACCAGAAAATTCATAAGAAGATTCTTAATATCACCAATACAAAATAACAGAATGGCAACTGGTTTCGAACTAGTTAATATTTCTTCATCAGGCCGAGAAGCATTAAGTGTGATTGTATGTATGGAGAATTCATAAATAGAGGCAATCATACCTAAAACACCTGGATATGATAAAGAACTTTTAATTTTTTCTAAGATAGTTGCCACCTTTTTATTTTTATTGTGGATATTAAGGCTGCAGTGCGCTAACCCTATTGGATTCGCTCATCTCAATATCAACCGATGGAGAAAATGTGTGTATTTACAGCTACATTAATGCTTATAATCAAATAAAACAGGTATTTTCAGATATAGTCTGAACTTTTGTGCACCTTGAAACAGGATTCATTTTATACAATTCGTCCACCAAAGGAATTAACGAGCATTTAAAACACACTATACCAGATATTTTACCCGGATAATTGAAATTTTAAAATATTATTTGCATTTAAAAAAATGAAAAATGCCCCAAGGTGTAAAATTTCTTTCTCTATTACGGAGTATATATATATATATATATATATATATATTTAAAAATATTTAATTCCAAGTCAGCAGTCCCTGGACAGATTTTCTCCATAGGTTAACATTCAGGTGAGGGAATCTACTAGAGTTAGTACACAGCAGCTTTAAGAAACTGTGTGTTCCTCTTATGCGTTTTCGAAACATATCGTGTAAGTTTTAATATGAAAGAAGTCCCGTGTATCTTAAAAATAAATTATTCAAACGTTTTAAATGAACTTCTGCTGTGATTTGAAATGATCCCACAAAAAGTAATAACGAAATTTGCATATAATATTCATTTTTCAACTGAAAAAAGGTTCTTGAATTCTTTTGTGTATGAGCTCCGGTAAAATTATTTTAGAATTATTTTTATTTTCATTTAAAAAAATTGTGCTACGGATAGTTTCAAAGTTAATAATCCATTCTCCATTAATCGGGTGTTCAGTTTATTTATGACAAAAAACAAACAAACAAGAAACACAGTCTTCATTGGGGTTGCTGTTTTATTGTTTGAAATTTAGGAAACATTGAAATATAAGATAAGGCTGTTAAAATTTTTAAGGAGCAAAATTCAGAATGAAAAATGGGTTCCCGCAACAAATGACACATTACACTATAAAGCTATGTCTCATGCTGCTCAATTAGTAAACTGATTAAGGTGTGCAAATATTCTGGATGAACTGAAATCAGTTTTATCGATGCCATTGAAGTATTTTTTTATCTACATGTAGACTTACTTCTCCCTCCATGTTAACATAACGCATAATACCTAAAAGATCCCTATTGACACGTGTCATTGGTGGCCTGCATTCTTTCGCATGTGTTGGAGACATAGGTGATAACCTATAAAATATCTCTGCCACTCATTAGCCAATGCTTGTTTTCTTTTCTAATTTTTCTCTCATGCAGTCTGTTACGATCATTTTTCTGTTTTTGGTAAACTGAGCGATTAAGAAACTCGGGGAAAATATGTCTCACTTGGAGCTGACTAACCGAGTGGAGAATCGAATTCGAAAAATTAGAGTCCTCCACATTGCTGGAATTCCTCAGTTCACCCAGGTTTGGAGACTAGGGTTTAACCCCTGATCCAGGCAAGAGGGCGTTAACCCTGTGTACTTATTTCGAAGACAATCGAACAAACGAAGCTATTGATTGATTTCAATACGACAGATATAGATTTCGTTGGTCTTTCCTTCTGCTTAGTGTATGTTTACTTCTTTGTTTAGCTTCTATTCGTTGTTCGGCCATAGCGATTTTACTCAGGGCCACAAAGAGCTAAACCGAGACGTTAACTATTTTATCCAGGATTGTGTATTTAAAAAAGTCATATGAATTAAAGTGTATATACAATATTTTTAAACACTAGCATAAATTGTAATTGTTTATCAGCTTGAATATAAAGTATATATACAAAGTATAATGTACCCTTCCGTTAGAATTAATTAAAAGTTTAGCGCATTCATGATTTTTTTATGAATACTAACATGCTTTTCTTTTTTTTTTAAATTCTTACAGTTTTTGAGAAGTCAACTTTTCATGCAATATCAGTTTTGATTTGTTATTGTGCTAAATTGTTCAATCTTTCTTGATACAGTGCATGGTAGGACGCGACTGAGTTTCCCGAGACGATGGAAGTTTCTGATTCTTTTTAAGACCTTAAAATCTCTCACTGCTGACACAACGTATTCGACTAAAATATTCTTAGGAGTCTAAGCATTTTTGTAAAATTTCCACTAAAGTTTTGTTCTTAAATACACTGGAGCAAATACTGGGCATTTACTTTATGTTAAAATTTTGATCGATAATGTTTCATTTTTCTAAAGAGAAAAAATATATCTTCGCATATTTTGTCAAAAATTTCTCGGCAATTATTTTCTGCTCCAGAGCTAATGTTATCTTTCAATGATTTTAAGATACGAAAAACTCAGGCAAAATATTTCATTGCGGATGGGAGGAGGAACAAATATCAAATTATACCACCTGATAAAGCTAATTAGTAGCGAATTCCTTTTATTCTCAAATATGTCACATAGCAGATTGTAATGCAGGTCTCATTTTCAATTCACCTATAACCCAAAATCAAAAAGTAGCCATAAATTTCTATTTTCCCCAATGACTTTTATGTCTTTAACATATTTCAGTTATTTACAGCAAATAAATGTGAGTAATATGATATGCTTGCTAGTATGTGCTCACCTTCATAGTGACACAATAACTATTTTCAAATGAAATTTTACATTTTCATCGACGAGTGCCAATGCTGGGCAAAAAAAAAATGCTAACCTGAAAAAAAAATGCTAACTTTCAAAAGCCTCGGGACACCTTTAACAACTGAAACTAAACCAACTGGTCTTATCCCCCCCCCTCCTCAGGTGGGACTTAGTTTTGAAATTTAGGAACACAAAGTAGGGGTGTTTTGAATACAATTTACAAAAAGGAAACAAATGGAAGCTTCCATTATCTTACGTTTTCAGAGTTAAGTACAAGCTGAAGTACACATATTGAATCAAAAAATGTATGACGGACTGAAAAAAAAGGAATGAAACACCTGACTAGTACTAGACTAAAAATAAAGTTACTTTTTTTATATCTGTGTTTGCAGTGCAAAGAGTGTCTTGTCCAAAATCGTAGTTTTAAGAAAAACAGGATTGAAAAAAAAACGGCTTTTGTAAAGTCAGAATTTTTAAGTTTAATTTTTAATTTCTTTTGAAAAGTAATTTTTTTCAGTATTATTTTTGTCGAGTAAAGAGTATTAAGTCCTAAATTGGGACATAACCCTTTTAACACTAAAATGTTTGTGTTTTGTTTCACCTATCCCAAATTTTCCCTGATGAATAAAAATATTTAGGAGTGGAATGGCATTTAGCTTTCTGTACCCTGCAGTAGCCCTTGATTTTTAAACATGCCTGGTTTGATGACTCATTTTATCCCGATTCTGACTTATCATCCCAAATTTTCACTGATGAATAAAAATATTTAGGAGGAGAATTGGACTTTCAGTACCCCGCAGTAGCCCTTGATTTTTCAAACATGCCTGTTTTGATAATTCATTTCATCCCATTTTGGACTTAATATCCCAAATTTTCACTGATTAATAAAAATATTTAGGAGGGGAATTGGACTTTTAGTACCCTGCAGTAGCCCTTGATTTTTCAAACATGCCTGGTTTGATAACTCATTTTATCCCATTTTGGACTTAATATCCCAAATTTTCACTGATGAATAAAAATATTTAGGAGTGGAATTGACTTTCTGTACGTTGCAGTAGCCCTTGATGTTTTAAACATGCCTGGTTTGATAACTCATTTTAGCCCATTTTGGACTTAACACCATTTGCACAGCAAACACAGATATATGAAACGAATGTTATCTTAACAATAAGATATCGATTAAATTTGATGCTAAAATAACTTTGTGTGAAAATAAGAGGGATGTGCTTAATGAATAGTTACACACACGCTAGGGAGTCCTCCTCCTCCCCCCCCCCTTTGGCTCATCACCCTTTCTATCTATTTTTAGCGCATATGAAAGAAAGCATGAAAGATTAGCGAGAAAATTAATCGTTATACAAAAACGTGACAGAAAAAGTTACAGACTTGAGCTTATTACTATTCGCATGTCTTCACGAATCGTGAAATTACAGACATAAATGGAAAAGAAAGAGAAAAATAAGAACTGAAACAAAGTAGTAATAAGAAATTATAAACAAGATTAATTATATTCCTAAGTATATAGGATAAAAATAAAAGAACTTGAATGATTGTTAAGTCTGCAATGAAAACATTCTCCAGATAAAAATTCCAATCAAGAGAGAAGTCCTGAAATAATAGATACAAATTCATACAATTATTTAGTGGTTACTGAACTAAAATTTGAACAGTTTCCAAAGTAAAAGTGATCTTGATTGCCGATGTGTGTCAGTTACACATATACTAACCTTTTAGTTTACTTCAAAAGCTTTTCAAACATAAAACCTTGTAGACAAATTTGAGGTGATTTCATTGTTCATAAAATGCTTTCAAATATTTCTGAAAATTTATCTAAGTTTCAATGAATTTGAGTTGAATGTACAATGAGCTCTATAAGCAACTTAATACAACATAACAACAAGAGTAAATATTTATTATTAAATGTGACCAAATTGAGTATAACAATTTTCTATCCTTATTGTAACCCTTTGAATGTTCCTTTAAAATGATATTCGCATATCTGGAATGGCATAAATTACTACCATTTGGGACGAATACTGTACAACTCTACTGTATGAAAAATATCTCAGCCCGTAGCAACCGTTTTATATTAAGTTTGAAGTCCAATATACTTTTGGGGAAAAAATGCCTACGTAGAAATAATAAACTATTTGACTAAAATTGGTAAAATTTCCTTAAAAATCCAAAAATATGCGTTTTTTCTAACAAATTTGGTAAAAATTTATTTAAAAAAATAAATGTAAAAGCAACTATGTGTCGCTTCAGATAGAAAAATTCTAATTACAAGAATAGAAATTTGCCACACACAATTCTGCCACTATTGCAATTAAACAGTCTGAAAAAAGATTTCATCACTTTAAAATCTCTTTATTTTAATGTAGGATTCCGTTCCTCCATAACGGTCTTCCGGAACACAAAATTTCAGACGCTAAAACCGTCCGTCGTCGCGAGTTATAATTTTGGCAGCATGCCAGATCCAGTCTATATCGCTTGGGCAAGCAGTAAACAGTCAAACAGAAAAGTACTAAAATGCGTCAAAATTTTGACTGACTGACACACACCCACACACATATCTATATATATAAAACAGTTCCGTAACTGACTCATTCATCCACTTACTGACTGACTGACTGACATACAACGCACAGACCAAACCGCTGGACCTAAAGGGCTGAAATTTTGCATGGCGATTCTTCTAATAGTGTAGGGGTGCACTAAGAAAGATTTTTCAAAAATTCTTCTTAGATTTTTTTAAATTAAATTTTTAAGCTGTTTTTTAAACTTTTTTTACGTTTGCATTTAAAATAATACATTGAGGGTTATAAAATTTATATCACGAGAAAGATCATAAAAATTCCTTCAAAATGAAATTTTTTTCGAATTTTTACCTCCATTTCCTGATTTTTGGTGAATTTTTAAAGATTAATTTTTAGAATTTAATTTATTAAATGCTGATCACTAGATTTCTTTTTCTGGTACTTTAAATAAATTTATCGTCACGTGCATAACAACTAAATAGACAAAAAAATTATTTTTTCTTTCTAATGCAGCAGACAATTGGATATTATAAAAAAAAAATAAATATCCCTTACGATTTTATATATATATATATATATATTACATTACATCAATTGTATACATGGATCGTCGCATTTATTATAAATAAATATATATATATATATATATTTGGCATAAATTGCATACATTGACCGTTGTATTTAATTTGAATGTACTCCGTAGCGAAGCGCGGGTTTTCAGCTAGTATATATATATATATATATATAGATAGATAGATAGATACATATATAGATAACGCATACATATATACATACAAAAGAGGTAAGCTACAATAAGTAATCCTACGTTAATAACCCGCGGTAGTTTAGTAAAAAGAGACTACCTGAATTTTTTTTTTTTTTTTTTTGGCTTCATCTGGACGTACAAATTTCATTTCGAATCTCTATGTTTCACCCTTGTTATGGGCTTCTTAGCAAGGCATTTCCGATGAGTAGGAAAGGAATTATTTCTCACGAGGAATTTCTCTCCATTTTTACTAGTGTCTGACAAAGCAAAATCATCCAGCTTCTTTCGAAAAGAATCACCATCTATCCCTCTGTTTCTCACCTTTTTTTGCTCTATTTCCCCCCCCCCCTTTTAATATAGTTCAGAGTATCATTTCCCCCTTTTCCCAGACTGTCTAACTGAAAGGGATCATTCTAAATAATATGGATATAAAATTGAATTTTTTTTACTTCTTTCTATATTAAAATATATACATTTATTTGGATTATTTTTATAGTAGGATTTTGCAAATTGAATAGTAATAGAACATGATGTTTTTTTCAAAACTTGAATAAAATTTGTTTTTTTCATATTCAGAACTTATTAAATTATTTTTTTAGAGATAATTAATTAATAATAAATTCTAATAAGATAATTAATTAAATTAATTAAAATGAATAAATAAAATGATAAAATTAGTTAACATTAGTTTAATGATAAAAAATGAATTAGTTTAATAATAAAATAATTAGTTTAATGTTAAAAGTAGTTTTTTTCATATTCAAAACTGATAAAAGAGATAATTATTAATTTAGAGATATTAATTAATAATTATATTATAATATTATATATAACGAGATAATTAAATTAAATTAATTAATTAAATCCTAATAATCTTTTAAGAAAATTAATAATAATTATCTTTAATTATAATTTTTAGAGATTATTATTACTTTTTCCAGACTAAAGTTAATGACAATGGAATAAAAATAAAGTTAACAGACTAAAAATAATGCTGCATGTTCAAGAACTGACTTTAATCTATGACAGATTAAAGGTCAAAGTCTATAAAGTTAGACTTTGATCTGTCCTTATAGACTTTGATTTAATTATAGATTTTAATCTAATGTCGCAGATTAAATTTAAAATAATCTGCAGTTTTACCTATTATTCATAATCTACAAGACATCACGGTTTTCTGAACAGTGGTCCCCCCGCCCCCTAAAACCCTAAAATTTACCCTAGGATGAGGAGAATTTCTTCCTTGTTGAGAACCTTCCTTGTTATTCATAATCTACAAGACATCGCAGTTTTCTGAACAGTGGTCCCCCCCCCCCTAAAACCCTAAAATTTACCCTAGGATGAGGAGAATTTCTTCCTTGTTGAGAACCTTCCTTGTTATTCATAATCTACAAGACATCGCAGTTTTCTGAACAGTGGTCCCCCCCCCCCCTAAAACCCTAAAATTTACACTAGGATGAGGAGAATTCCTTCCTTGTTGAGAACCCCTGATCTATCATTAATTTTGGTACAAATTTTAGAGCCGTACACATTTGTCAATATCAAAAGAGTGTTTGTAAGGGCATGATCGCACCCCGTAATTTTTATGCTGTAACACGACCTTTAAATTCTCCATTCTTAATTACGGCACTTAAAATCTCGCTCCTTTGCTAACGAATAGCTGTCTCTATTCTTTTTTTTTTCACTGTACAACAGACTGAAAGAAATTCACAACGAGATCCACCAAAATGAAATAAGAGGAATTAAAAATTGAACTATTTGGAATGATCGCAATTTTTATGAACGCATCTAATCTTGGGTAAAAAAAATACATATTAATTTTTTGCAGAATATCTCAAAAGCTGATTTGCATACATTAAGTATATTATAATACCCCCTTGGATACCCTATAATACCCTTTCTTTGGATTCAAGACTGTATCTTGTTTTTATTAAGCCCTCACATTTGCATCCGAAACAACCGTCAAAAATTAAAATTTTATTTAGCTCCCTTCTAACTTTACATTATGTTTTTTAATTTTCAGAGTTATATGATAACTAAACAGACATAATAAAGAAAATCGAAGAATTTTTTTTTTAAGTAAAAAAAAAAAAGCTTATGACAATCTACAAAGCCTTATTTCTCTGTTGAAATGAGAAGACATCACAGTATCCATTCAAAATGATCTGATAGGAATTAAAAAATGAGTTATTTCAAATGGAGTGGAGCTATATTTTTAACGAGGAGCGTAATCTAGAGAAAGAAATACATCTTTTCTTTTATCATCAACGACGAAAGGTTAATTTACATGCATTATACAGAGAGCATATCGTATTCACTTATTTCCTCTTTTTCCCATTCGAGAATGAGAAAAATACATTTTTTTATTATTATTATTGAAGAGAAATATATCCAGAGCTGAGACAAATGACAAAAATTAAAATTTCATTTACTTTTAGACGATGTTTTTTATTTATCAACTTCAATAACAATCGCTCATAATTTTCATCCAAATTTGCTGCTTTAAGTGCTTTCTTGATGCTCGAACAACACACTTTTATTAAGGCTTGATGAAAGGAAGCTAATTTCATGCCGCTCGTTATCCTGGAACTAGAAGTCACCATTATGTCATGCCATGCATCACGTGTCCCGTCAATTCTGTCGCTCGGTTAGTACACCCGGATTCATGACACTTCCACATTATAAAAGGCATCCTCGTGGTCCCCGGCTTGAGATCGTTAAAGAAAATGCGCGAAGCATATCATTTAACGCAAGAAATAAAAACCCACGACCATTAAAAATTCCTCACCGTATTTATTGAGCGAGTCCATAGCATTTGGTAAATAACTCCATTAGGTCCAATCAGCCCGGGCCATGCTGATGCCTGCTAATAATCATTTGATTATACGTTGAGAAAAATGCTTTCAAAGCCTGCCAGTAATTACAAAGTCTAAAAAAAGAAAAAAACTTTAATACGTCGGGGTACTGTTTGGACGTGCAGGTACGTGGAGATGAAGATCGAAGATAATCTTGGCCGTGTCCGATTTGATGATTCGCTGACATGCTCTGCTGAATATAAACGAGGATTCGTTCCTGATTTGTGCGAATGATGATAGATGAGAGGTAGGAGGGAACCCACATATCGGTGGAGGTTCTGTGTAAAAGCAAGTTAAGGGATCGACAATCTTTGGATTCACTCCACTCGTAGACGAAATTATGTGCACTTTCTCTTATCTTGTACGTGTCGAGAGGAACGTAATTTTTACTTTTATGTTTCTACAAAAAATTTCTGGAAGAAAATTTTTTTGTTACCTTACAAACTAAGACATCCCATTTTGCCTTATATTTCTTTCTTAAAAAATTCTAATATTTCTGTTTAGTCATACGAAAAATTTTTGTAATTTCTGTATATGTCAAGTCTGTTGGTAATTGGTTGATAGCGATTGTCCATCTTTTGCTGTTTAGTCCAACGAGAAATTTTTGTAATCTTGGTATGTGTTAAGTTGTGGGTTGGTTGAGAGCGATTGGCCATCTTTTGCTGGTTAGTCAAACGAGAAATTTTTGTAATCTTGATATGTGTCAAGTTGGTTGGTGGTGATTGAGAGCGATTGACCATCTTTTGCTGTTTAGTCAAACGAAAAATTTTTGTAATCTCGGTATATGTCAAGTCAGTAGGTAGTTGGTTGAGAGCGATTGGCCATCTTTTGATGTTTAGTCAAACGAAAATTTTTTGTAGTTTTGTATCAACTTGGTTGGTGATTGGTTGAGAACGTTGGTCAATTTTTCTTACATGAGGACTAATTAGACCGGGACCTTTTGCTTAAAGCCGATTCCGAACAGCTACAAACATTCATGCCAGCAGTAAGATCCGAACCCACAGACGCTGGAATGTTGGTGTCGTAGCCATTATGTCATACTGTAAAATAATGCAAAAAGCGAAATAACGCATATATGCTAAATGTGTTTATTAATAACTGAAATTTTAATGCATATACTATTATGCCAGTTATTAATGAACAGGTATATGTCAGTTTTAATAAAAAACCAATTATTTCA
This sequence comes from Dolomedes plantarius, assembly GCA_907164885.2. NCBI lineage: Eukaryota > Metazoa > Arthropoda > Arachnida > Araneae > Dolomedidae > Dolomedes > Dolomedes plantarius. The sequence goes on along the minus strand of OU015498.1, from coordinate 66,854,429 downwards.
GAGCAATTCTAAAAAACTGTAATGCTGAAAGTTTATAAGTACAATTTTAACACATATTCTCCTATATGTCAAATTTTCAGTCTTTTAAAATAGCAGGGAATCAAACTCGCTTTCTAGATAGACGAGCTGAGTCCTGCAAAGAGATGCATCTTTAGCGTACTTTGATGCTATGTATCTTGGATTTACACTCGTTAAACATCTAGATTAAACTACGTGATTTTACACCACTTCCGTTGTTTAGCCATTTCTTTAATTTCACCTCTTACATTATCCTTATCCTTTGTCTGAGGCAGACCTTTGAAATATGATCAAATGTATGTAAACTACTTTCTTCCGGTAGATCTTATGTAAGGTTCTAGAGCACACAGTGGGTCACCCAGGGAGGGGACAAGGGGCCCTGCCCCCCAAAGAAATAGAAATTGCATTATGAATATTGATTTTGCATTATAAATATTTTTATCCGTTCATCTCTCCCCCCCCCCCCAAGAAAAAATCCTGGGTGCGCCACTGACAGCACATGCCACTGACCTGCCGGTGAGACTTCTCTAAAGATGTGCTTGTTAGTTGTCAAAATTAACCTTAATTTTTAAACTGATATTTTTCAGTACCAAATTAAATTTTTATCTGTACAATAGAAATATTAGCTAATAAACACAGTGATATAGAGGTTTTTATGAACTTCAATTTTGATTCAAATGAAACTTACCATTTGTAAGCTGGACTTTCCTTGTAATACATCGCCTTTTACTATTTACCCACATATAAAAATAAAAAACAACGTTAGAATTTAATTTTAATGGTTTTTCAGGTTTTATGTATTAAGGCTGCTGTGTACTAACTCTATTGGATTCGCTCAGCTCAGTGTTAACCTATAGAGAAATCTTGTCCAGGGACTGCCGACTTGGATTCAAAGCATTTTTTTAAAATTGTACTCTGTAATAGAGAAAGAAATTTTACACCTCGGGGCAATTTCTGTTTTTTAAAATAAATGCAAATAATATTTTTAAATTTACATTATTCGGGAAAAAATTGTCTAGTGTGTTTTAAACTCTCATAAATTCCTTTGGTGGACGAAATTTATAAAATGAATCTTGTTGCAAGATGCATAAAAGTTCAGGCTATCTGAAAATATCATTTTTTATTGATTATCAGCACTTATGTAGCTGCAAATAGTAGGCAAAATTTCTCCATAGGTTTCTATATAGGTTAGTGAATCCAGTAGAGTTAGTATACAGCAGCCTTAATGAAAAATTCCTCATCTTCCAAAATGTTATCAATTTTACGTTTTTCGTGTTCATGCTCGTTCAACTTAAAAGAACATAAATTTACTCACTCCCCGCTTTTAAAGTTTTCTTAAAAAATGCCCAAATAAATCTTTTCAAAATTTAAGTAACATTAATTTTCTAAACCTTTTCGAAATTTGATTAATTTCGCACAACAGAAGGATTTGAGATTCTACTTCAGCAGTCACTATGCACGAAAAAAAGACATAAAAATTGTTACCAAGACATTAAATTGAAAAGATTATTAAAAAAAATAAGGTCTTTTTTTAGATACTGTTTTTGAATCATGACCTTGAAACATTAAATAGAATTTAACTTTTTTTTTCAAATCTATCTTTATTTTTAAGGGATTATTTATAGAACTTTTATCCTTTTAAAAGTAATAGCAACCTCAACGGTGCGATGGTTAAAAGTGTTAACTCATCATAATTATTGGAGAGTATTATTTTAAGTCCTTACATTTCTACGAGTTCACTACCTCCAGGTTAAAATATCTAGCTTTTAATCAATTCCTAACTCCGAGTTAAACTTCATTACCATGAGCATTGTTAAGAAACACCATTGTCTTGAATTTCAAACCGGAGATATATTTTAAGGACACACTGTCATCAATTGTGAAACCCCAGACGGCACAAATTCCTTCTTTGTTGAGATTATTTAAACAAATACTGAATAAATAGAGTTTAATGGTTTGTTTTGACAACTTTCGTTCAGTGGAAGACTTTGGTGTAACAATTTGCACAGCGCATTGTCTAATTTGTCTCAATGCGCTCGATTCCTAACGGGTTAAACGTTGGGCGGTAGTTAAAGTTTACTTGTAAGAGGCTATTGATTTATTTCAGGGCGCAATGCTTTAGTGAGTTTTAGGCTAATCACCCGGTCTGAGTAAAGAATGAGAACGGCTATTGTTTCGCGCTCTAGTTTTACAGTAGCAAGGTGGTTATATGTAAATTAAATGCGATTACTGAAGCCCTGTTCGAATGTCATTTATTCCGAGTATTTTTTTTTCAGCGGCAAGCGAAAATTAATGTTAATTGTGTGTTAGACACTACCCATGGGTCATGGCAAATTTAAGTTAAATGGGGAAACTGTGTAGCAGTCAAAGTTCATGCTAACTTTGATTACGGCGCTTGAAATAAGTACTATAATAAAATATTACTTTCTATTCGTGGTGCTTATAACTCAATTCCGAATTATTTTGTGATGCAATTAGTCTGAGTACAAGTGTTTTTGATAATATATTTGGTTAATTTGACAACTTTCAACATTTTTCTAGCCTTTACTTTCCTTTTCCATGGTTTTCAAGTTAACATCACTTTTTTTTCTTAAAGTAAATTTCTTGCAACTGAAAGATTCCTCTTTCAGCCGACAGGGTGCTGCAATACAGTTTTGAACAAACTTCTCATAATCATGCATACCTGAAGAAGTTACGTGGCAAAAATACATGTAGTTCAGGTTCCCTTTAAAGGGTGATATCTTCTCAATACTAACCTTTGAATTTTATTTTGTTTTGATCAATAGACGACTTCTTTACTTCGAGCCTTTGGGAAAAATTATTGAAAACCTAAAAGATTGCAAAGCAGTAGCTGATAGAAACCTACTTATAATCGATACCATAAAATACTTATAATCGATAGCCCCTGGACAAATTTTAATGAGAATTGTTTTATTCCGTTCCTGTTTATTTCCAACAGATTGGTTCTTAACTTTTTTATTTTGGTATCGTGGACCCTTTTGATGATTTGGTGAAAGTTATGGACTCCTCCTACTGAAATCGCTGAAAACTCAAAATTTAAATGACTCAGTCTTGTAAATTTTCACAAAGAAACACTTACGACTCACCTATAACAGCTATTCAGGAACACAGCGTTGTAGTATATGCAATATACAAGAAAACATCGCTAATCAATCCCTTAATCATTTATGTATGGAAAAAGCTAGCAGCAAAACTGTAGAGAAATAATGTCACAGTTACACTTTACCGTGGGACTTACAGTTGTGCGATTACTGTGGGATTATACAGTTGTGCATCTGATTGAATTCAAATTCAAAGGATACGAAGTGGTTTTTTTTAAAATTTTCTAATTTAACACATGTATCAATTTTATTTAGAAATAAAATTTCGAAATTTGGGCGACATTAAGCGAATTCTTGGACCAGAATTCTCCTCTAAGTCGTCGGAACGCCTGAAATTTATTCATTGACCTCTAGGGGATCCATGGACCGCACGGAAATTAAGAAACTATGCTCCAGCATACCAATATCTTACAAATATGGTACAACTGAGGGACATTTTTTTCATATATTTATATATATATATATATATATATATATATATATATATATATATATATATACAGTGATTTCCGCTTATAAGAATCACGTTTGTTATTACTGTTTTTGATTCTTATAAGCGGTTGATTCTTATAGCCGAAATTTAGGTTTTTGGACAGGAACGCACACACACCTATATATACATATATTAGATAATTTACCATAAAATACTCTTTAATTTACATTAATTATCTTTTATTAAAATTATTTTTTTATAGTTTTAAAAATGCAACTTAATTTTTAGACCTATAAGTAGATACACATGATTATAGTAAGAGAAGAAAAAAATATAAAATTTGTTACAAGTTACAACATACCTGTTAATAGTTTTAACATTTCAACTACAGGAAGGGAGCAAGAAAAAGTTTTCTACGGTAGTTTGACGTAATGAAGTTTTCAGGAGGCTGTTTATACCTCTTTCAATACTTATAGTCTCAGACGAAGATTCACCTTCTAGCTTACTTTTCTCGGTTTGATAACGTGCTGAATCTACTAATGTCATACTTGACTGAATACTAGTGGACACTTCGCCGAAGATTTATGTGTTTTAGAGTCCAGGAAGCCGCAACTAGGATATGGGAGGTAGGAAAAAAGAGTCCCTATTTTTGTTTGTCAGTGGAGAAAAGTGAAATCGGACTCGGAAGCGCAAAGATGCCCACGGGTCAAGCTAATAGGACAGTGTTGTGGTAAAGAGTTTAAGGGGAAACTATTATGTTATGTCTAATAAAGAAAGGGGGTGAATTTTACGACTATATTCCATCCCATCGTATGAAACTTTCTTAAATAAAAAAGAAAGAACTTCGTGCCTTTTGAAGGTTTAAGTAGCTTTTATGGAAAAATGAAAGGAAAGTTGACACTGTAAACTGATTCTTAAAACCGGTGGATTGATTCTTTAAAGCGAAAATTTTAACATGGAAAAGACACATTTGTTTTTGTTTTCGCGATATTGATTCTTATAAACGGTTGATTTTTATAGCCAGTGATCACTATAAGCGGTGGTTACTGTATATATATATATATATATATATATATATATATATATATATATATATATATATAAGACACAGTTGAAAGTGAAAAACCAGTAGGTATATGCTCAGAACCACAAGAGCCAGGAACTAAAAACATGAAAAGATAAGTGAAATACAGGTTTTTGACAGTATCTTTTCCTCAGCGGTGCCAATACTGTCTAAACACCAATGGATTGTTTCTAATAAGTATGATCTGAGCAATAAACCTACTTAGACACCGTACAATCCATATGAAACAGATGAAGGAATAATCAGTTGCTTTATCATAGAACACCAAATCCGGCGTCAGGAAAAGTGGAAGTTAAGTTAAGGAGACCGCAAGAAGACTGACGTCACAAACATTGCAACCATGGAGTTAATGGAAATACAGAAGCAAACTTACTAAGGATACTGTGTTTTAGGACTATTTAACCTAAGTTAACTTAGACATTTGTTATGACTAAGAGTTATTATTATTTATTATTTTAATTACACTAGTTATTATTATTTTTTATTTTACTTTTAATAGTTATTTACTATCATTATTCATTTAGTTTTGTATTACACATTATCAGCAACAGAACATGCTATTCATTAAATCTAAAACAACCAATTATGTGCTTGGAAAGACTATCAGGGTAATTATTAAGTTTTAGCACTACTAATTCTATAATATGCTTTTGCCTATTATCTTTAGAAAAAAGCCTATTTATTCTTACAAGCTGATTAACAATAATATAAGTATATATATATATATATATATATATATATGTGTGTGTGTGTGTGTGTGTGTGTGTGTGTGATATCTGTATTACATTACAGACGAATTAACTTACAGTTTTAGCATTTAGTAAAGTCGGGAAATTCTTGAAATATTAAAGCTTGAGAATTAGTTATTTTTTCTAAAACAGGCATTATAAGAGTTCATAAACATATTGCGGGGTTTCTTCCATTTGACTGATAATACAAGATTAGTACCGAATATACTAATTTCAAACTCGCAAATTTTCCCTGCTCTGTGATTAAAAGCCAGGTATCAAAGATGAAAACTTAAGATTAAGTTAACTATTAAACTGCATTCATTTACTCCTCCCTGTGATGTACATACATAATAATAATAATATGAATATTTACGATGATCAATCTTAATTAATCGCGTGCAAAAATTTCATGCAGATGTAGAATGTATAAAACCAATTGCAGGTAATTAAAAGAAATAAAAATGCTTTTTAAATAGGGTTTGTTTCTCCTCTTAAGATTTTGCATGAATTCTCAGATACAAAAGCAATTAAAATAATGATATATATCATACTTTATTTTTCTTCGCATGTTCTAGCGTTTTTTTAAACTTCAAAATATTTTTATGATAGCGTAATATGATATTTTAGCTTTAAACCATATAACATTTGAAAAAATATGTGAAATGATCTTTCTATATATATACACACAGTGAAACTTCTCTATGGCGGCTGGTAATGGTCCCGAAAAAAATGTGACCGTTTCGAGGGATGGCCGTGGAAAAGGATTTTTTTTCATAACATTGGTTCACTGGAGTGTTGATTTGGTTCAGAATAAATATGGCCGTTTAGAGGGGTGGCCGGCTAAAGAAATTTCGCTGTATATATATATATATATATATATATATATATATATATAAAAAACTCACGGCGCAACAGTCCGATGTGGACCAGGGCCACACCGGTGGTACCTGTCTCTGCTTTCGTAACCGTGGGCTTGGGGTGCCATACAGAATATGTCTCAGTCAGGTGATCAACCTGACGTGGGACCCCCAGATTTTAGTTCCCAAGCATGCTTGGTCCTCAATTTATCGACCCACTGAAGGGATGAAATGCTGAGTCGACCTTGCCCAGTCACAGGGTTGAACCCTGGACCTATGGGATGGCAGCTTGACGCTTTTAACCACTACGCCACCGGGCTTCATATATATATAGATATATATAGATATATATATATATATATATATATAGAGAGAGAGAGATAGATATAGATATGTATATGTATATATGCATATATATATATATATGTATATATTCATATATATATATATATATATATATATATATATATATATATATATATATATATATATATATATACATATACATATACATACATATATAAGTATATATATATATATATATACATGTTCATGTATATATGTATATAATATATATATATATATATATATATATATATATATATATGCATATATATATATATATATATGCATATATATATACATGTTTATGTATATATGTATATATATATACATATACATATACATACATATATAAGTATATATATATATATATATATATATATATATATATATATATATATATATATATATGCATATATATATATACATGTTTATGTATATATGTATATATATATATACATATACATATACATACATATATAGGTATATATATATATATATATATATATATATATATATATATATATATATATATATATATATGCATATATATATATACATGTTTAAGTATATATGTATATATATATATATACATATACATATACATACATATATAAGTATATATATATATATATATATATATATATATATATACATGTTTATGTATATATGCATATATATATATACATATACATATACATACATATATAAGTATATATATATATATATATATATATATATATATATATATATATATATATATATATATATATATATATATATATATATGTGTGTGTGTGTGTGTGTGTGTGTGTACGACTTAAAAGCATTTCTTTTGACTCTCACGATGTCCAAGTCATTTTTTCGCGTGCATGCATTCCAAACAAAAAAAGAAAGAAAAACTTTTTAATTTCGTTGTAAACCGGAAAAGATTTTATTTTTATTAATTTGCGTTATAGGAAAGGCTATGCTCTGTGTCTATTTTTTAGAAGTGAGTCTGCTTAGGTTTAACTGAACTATTTTATACATTCCCTCCAGCAATAGGGGTATTTTTTAGCATTATAAGCAAAATTATCGACTAATTATTCGGAATAGGATTCCCCATTAAAAGTATAATATAGACCTGAAATATTTCTCTTAGCTAAGTATAAAGTGTACCTTTCCACCGCATCATGGCTTCGACATATCTTGCATTTTGAAAGCTAATACATTCAGTTTCCAAAGATGGACTTAATGGTAATTGTTCCAGACTCATATAATTCATATATTTGCTTTAATCTAGCAAATCTAAGTACCATTATCGTGTACATTTAGCTAATTTTTGGAAAACATGAGGAATTTGTTAATTTTCTTAAGAAAGATCATGACATGGGATCGTATTATGATCGGCACATCTCTCCTGAAACTAGGGGGTGTGGATGTGACACCCGATTGAGGCTGGTTCTTTTTTAACGGGGAGGACAAAAAAGCGTTCTAGAATGAGTTACAGAATGTTGTCTCTAAACTTCTGAATTCTCCAGAATAAAACAGCTGAAAAGTGTTTGTAGTTTCTAAGGACTTTATCACCAGTCCTCAGGTAGAAGAGAATGTCCGAGAAATTAGCCACAACATATTTTGAATTACAGTGGGACCGCGCAAGATATCCTATAAATCCGAAATTCTGTCTAATCCAAGCAGAATAAAAGTAAGTAAATAAATAAATGAATAAACAATTGTGCAAGTACTACTCTAAATATTGTCGTGGGACATTATTTATTTTTGTACGCTGAGCATGCCATATATTATATGCTTTATCCAGTACGTAGTAAAATTTTCATTAAAACTTAGATAGTCTTAATAAGTATATATTACAACTGAATATAGATAAAAACGAGAAGTTAAGGCTGCTTTGTACTAACCCTATTGGATTCGCTCACCTTAATGTTAACATAGGGAGAAAATTTGCCAAAGGATTGCTGACTTGGATTTCAAGATTTAAAAAAAATTAAATAAAAATAAAAATTCAGGTAGCCTCTTCTAACGAAACTACCACGGGTTATTAAAGTAAGATGACTTATCGTTGATTGCTTCTTCTGTAGGTATATTATATATGAATGTGTGTGTGTGTCAGTCAAAATTTTGACGCATTTTGGTACTTTTCTGTTTGACTGTTTACTGCTTGCCCAAGCGATACAGACTGCGTGTGGCGCGCTGCCAAAATTATAACTTGTAACGATGGACAGTGTTAGAGTCTGAAATTTTGCTTTTCGGAGTAGCATTATGGAAGAACGTAATCCTACGCTAAAAAATTGCACTCCGTAATTTAGAAAGAAATTTCACACCTTGGGGTATTTTTCGTTTTAAAAAAATGCAAATAATGTTTTAAAATTTAAATTATTCGGGGGAAAATATCGGGTATAGTGTGTATTAATCGCTCATAAATTCCTTTGGTAGACAAAATTTATAAAATGAATCCTGTTGCAAGATGCAAGAATATTAAGGATATCTGAAAATACCATTTTTATTGGATTATCAGCATTTATGTAGTTGTAAATCGTAAATAAATTTTCACCATAGCTTAGCAATGAGCTGAGCGAATCCAATAGGGTTAGTGCATAGCAGCCTTAAGCAAGTATTGGTAATTTTCAACATCAGAGCTTGTATAAGAAAAACAAACGGCGTACAGGTCTGTGAATCTCTTCTCGTTTGATAAATGATGTTCAATGGAAGCATTTTATTATACATTATTTCTACCAATGAAACATTTTAATACATTCTTCATTATTTAAATTAACTTAAAACATTATAACTCCTTCTTGGTAATTTTCAAGTCTAACTCATTGATATTAATGATCGCTGCCTTGGCAGTTGGTGATAGGTTACCTTTAGCGTAATAATTCGAGCACGATTATCATGTTTTGAAGAAGATCACATCGTGATCAAGTATTCACACGGAATGAGGAGTCAACATCTTTTCTATATGATTAATCATATTAATGTTTAAAAAGTCAGAGGCCAGTTTTGAAACGATAAGCTATGAACAGGAAAAATTTTTGCCTGTCATCCAGGAGCAAAATGTTATAGAGTTGAAGATAATGCATGCAATTATAAATTGAATTAAATATAATTTGCAACCAAATGCTATTTTTATATTACATATGATAGCCATTTTAAAAAAAAGCCTAGCTGATACTGCTTTGCAGTGACTGAGACGGATTTGCAAATAGAATGGTTTCTTTTTATTTCAGCTTGACTTTGTTGATAGTTGCACTGTATACTATATCCACGGTAAATCAGTTCGTGCTATATTTGTAGATGCAATGTGTATTTTCAATTGATTCAATAATCCCAAGGAATAAGTTTTAAAACAATGAATAGTTACTTTTTTTTCTTCTATTTCTTTCTGGCGTCTGCATGTGGAGATAATTTGAATGCTTCTCTTTGCAACTTAATTTATTCGACTGATGATTCTCTTTTTCGACATTTAGGCTCAGTCAGGCATAAGATCATCCTACATTTTTAAGATCTGTGACCGGTTTTAGTTATATTTTTTTACTGCGTAATATGATATTTTAACTTAAGATTCTTCATAATTACATTTTAAAAATATCTAAAATGATTTTAATAAACATATACACACAGAAAAACCTGTCTATGGCATCCAGTAATGGTCAGTAAATATAATATATATATATATATATATATATATATATATATATATATATATATATATATATATACATATATATATATATATATATACATATACATATATATATATATATATATATATATATATATATATATATATATATATATATATATATATATACCGGGTGGCCATAATTAAACTGACAGTGCTCACAGTGTTATGTAGCGCGATCTATTTGCAGAATGACGCCACATTTTGTAGGAAGATTAAACAAGACGGGGGACGAAGGATTCCGCGAAAAAATAAATTAGTTCCAAAAGTCACCGCTAGGGGAATATTTGGCGCTGTGTAATAGAAAATAGAGTGTTAAAAAATGCAAATTAATACGGAATAAAATTACCTTTTATTATGCACATTTTCTTATTTAGTTCAAGTGCAATATGGCAACACTTTTAAAAAAGCGTAAAATCTACATAAACACCGATAAAGTCTCGTGATCTGCAATATCACGTACGCTGAGCAGAAGAAGAAGTTCTTTATTCAAATTTCACGTTACATCCATTGGCAAAAGTCAATCGCTTATCATGGTCGGGGTACAGTAACTCCTGTACACGGCTGATCTTGTACAGATAGAAGTTGATAATCTTTCGTAAGATTTTCCATACCATACTGTAAGGCATATCCATATTCCGAGCTAATCCACGAGCGCTAGAGGTGGCAGCAATATTGTCTGGTCCTCTGTCGGCAATCGCCGTGGCAACTGCTTCGATTGTACCCTGTGGTACAGGTTTTCGTCCTCTGCCTGACTGAACCTTCAGAGAACCTGTTTTCTCAAACGTCGCAACCATTGCTTTTAGCCCATTAACTGACACAGGACCGTTACCTTTGCGCATTTTTTTGTGCGTTATAAAAGCACGAAGAGCGGCTGACGCGTTGCACTGGTTGAGGTAAAAGAATTTGACCAGTAACGCACGCTCGACTAAAGAAGGAGACATTGCACATAAACTTTCAATCCGATTGATTCGAAACGTAACACATTGCCTTTTAAAACCCAAGCAGCTGGCACTGTGCCAATGGATGTAACGTGAAATTTGAATAAAGAACTTCTTCTTCTGCTCAGCGTACGTGATATTGCAGATCACGAGACTTTATCGGTGTTTCTGTAGATTTTACGCTTTTTTAAAAGTGTTGCCATATTGCACTTGAACTAAATAAGAAAATGTGCATAATAAAAGGTAATTTTATTCCGTGTTAATTTGCATTTGTTAACACTCTATTTTCTATTACACAGCGCCAAATATTCCCCTAGTGGTGACTTTTGGAACTAATTTATTTTTTCGCTGAATCCTTCGTCCCCCGTCTTGTTTAATCTTCCTACAAAATGTGGCGTCATTCTCGCAAATAGATCACGCTACAGAACACTGTGAGCACTGTCAGTTTAATTATGGCCACCCGGTATATATATATATATATATATATATATATATATATACAGAGAGAGAGAGAGAGAGAGAGTGAAACCTTGATATAATGGAATTCCTTGAAAATTCGAAGCTTTTCCGTTTCCCTTGAAGCTGCCTAACACTCCCACGTTATTTTTACCTCTACATATCGAAGGACTGGTCAGGAAGACCTCGATATTTCGAATTTGTAGTTTGCTTCGCTTGGTACCGCACCTCTATATATCGAAATTTTTATTGGAAATCCTCTATATATCAAAGTTGTTTTGATAAAAATATTTTGATAAAAATAATTTTGATTTCTAATTGCAGTGAGTATACAATTATTTTATTGTGAACCTCTATATACCGAAGTCAGTCAGAAATCACCTCGATGAATCGAACATGGATATATCGAAATCCTTGACAATTAGAAGTTTTCTCGTTCCCCTTGAGGTTCGATATATCGAGGTTCCACTGCATGTATATATATATATATATATATATATATATATATATATATATATATATATATATATATATATAATTAAATTGCTTGTACAATATGTTCCAGGAACGTTAGTTCTATTGATTTTTAATTTTGAAAATTCAATAAAAGATCTTTATGGAATGAATAAAATGGATTTTTCTAGATGGTTTGGTATATTCATATCTGAAAAACTTCTCCTGTAAATTGACATCTTCAAGAAATCATGCTTCAGCATCTTTAGAATGCACTTCAGGTGAGGTATTCATCGCTATAAACTTAATCAATCTAATAATCATAGCACAGTTTTGCTGTTGAAGTAGGTATATTTTCTTGCTCGGAATATCTTAAAGAAAGGTTCAACTGTGTCCACTGAAAATATAAAAAGTTCCGGGAAAAAATTAATTTCCTATCGATTGGCATGAAAGAAAAAAAACCTGGCAATACGGGCCTCTGGGGGTCAAAACGAGGTTGTAACTGAAAAAAAATTGCTTGTCACGTCTCACGATAGGTCACAAAGTTCAGTGTCAAAGGTGAGCTTTTAAGTCAGGTATAATAAAGCCAGTGAGTTCAAAAGACAAGAGATTTGGGAGGTGGAAACATCCTAAAGAAAAATTTAATCACTGTTTCTTAGTGGGAAATCTATAGAGGGTGATAACCTCCTTATATATATTTATATCTAATGTTTACCTGAAGGGTATTTTGTACGGGCAAAACTTACCGGGATCATACACAAGTTGTGCAATTTGAAATATTTATGGTAAAATTCCATTTCAGTGCAACAGAGAGCTAGAGGCTTTAAATTCACCGAAAACTTGCCACATTCCTACCCAAACCTTGTTCAATAACTTTTGTCAATTTTTGATGCAAATTTCAAAAACACTTTTTTTTTTTTGAAAATAACACTTCTTAATACATTTTTAAATTTCTCAAATCCATCGAAAGGTGATTTAAATGCTCAAGAGACCTCTTGATGAAACATTACGTAGAAATAAATGTCATGCAAGACAATTGTACTTTCCTAATTTTTAAATACGTCCTCGAAATTGGAAATTATATTTTGTAGGAGCTCTTTTGTAAACTCCTTTACATTTACGTCACGACTCGATGTATCGTTCATGTTGTTGTTGTTGTTGTTTCTAATGCCCTATTCCCAGAAGTATTCCAGACCAGGTCGATATAGGCTAACGGACTGAGGGTATGGCTCCGGCTTATAATGGCACCACAAGGGCCGGAGTCCGATTTAGCCAGGTGCCACCTCAATTTTGACCGAGCAACCGCATGGACAACTGGGTGGATCGTACCCTCTTCCACCGTCTCTGGATTCATAGAGGGACTTTCTGGTGTACGGATTTAACATACCTAGACACGGAATATATAATGACTTTTGTCGTGATTCGAACCGAGCACCCTCAGCGCCGAAATGCTACGTGCTACCTCTAGACTACCTTGGGCTTTATATCGTTTGTAATGGTTTTAAACACGCCATACTTAGAAAGCTAAGCGGAGAGAACTTGGTTTGATTGAGATAGCATACTTCTCTCTTAAAAATCTTTGTTTACATACGTCTTTATGCCTCTTCAGAAACTACTATTAGATTAATTATCTCTGAAAGAGCACAAAACTGTACCGCACGAGATTTTGTTACGCCTTCTCACACGTGTTCAATCTGCGGAGAATAATACCGATGAACATGGATTTCGCACCCTATGAGGTGAGATAAAACGTGAATATATATATATATATATATATATATATATATATATATATTTACAGATATATATATATATATATTATATATATATATATATAATATATATATATATATATATATTATATATATATATATATATATATATCTATATATATATATATATATATATATTTACAGATATATATATATATATTATATATATATATATATATAATATATATATATATATATATATTATATATATATATATATATATCTATATATATATATATATATATATATATATACATATATATATATATATATATATATATATATATATATATATATATATATATATATATATATATATATATATCTTTGTGTGTGTGCATGTATATGTTATGCCAAAAGGTATTTTAATGCTCTATCTTTTCTAATGCACCATTTCGAGATCTATAAATTACCCATTTTATTTAATGTATTTCAGTTTTTTTTAACTTATATATTTTACCTTAAAGAGTTCAATCTTGGCAACTCGCTTTTGCTCGTGTGGTTAAACCCTGTCAAGGCCATAAGAAACTGGCTATTTCAAGCAGAATATTGCTAAATTTTAGGGCTACAGGAGCCCAGAAATTAACCTTTGTCAGCATAATTGTGGGTTTAGAATTGATCTATTTCCTTGGAATGCGAGGGAAGAGGAGCTAGTGAGTTTCACTGTTTATGTATGTATGTATATACATATGTTGAAGATGGTCAAAAAATTTCAAAGATGTTGTGTCAACAGACTCCCTCGGAAAAAAAAAAAATTCAACTAATCTTATCGAGACGCCTATATGTTCAGCGGGGGAAATATATATTTTTAACAATAGTCTTTTTTAAGTAATTGATCCATTGTGAGCACTGTAATGTTTTTATATTCAGGAGAAACCATAACGTCCCAAAATATATTGAATTCGTATGATTAATATAACCTATAGTGACACACACAATCGTCTTTCTTGCATATTTAACTTTTTTAAGGATTTCAAAAGACATTTTATTTATGAGAACAATTATATTGTCAATCATAATAATAAATTGTCAGTAACCCTGTCAGCAGATTTCTAATAGAGTATGTTATGTTATTGTACCAGAGTTAGGATGCAAATTTATCCTGTATATAACTTTATTTGTGCTCTTTGAAATTTAGATTAGAAAATATACAGTAAAGCTGCAAAGTACAAACTTTTTTGTCAGATTTCTCAGGTTTTTAACAATTTTGTCAGTAAATCATTTCGTGGTGCAGATTTGAATAAGGATGCTTTTTATGATAATACATTCCTGCCCGGTATTTTTAAGAAATATGTATTAACTGTAAGGCTTCTTTGGACAGTCTTTCCATTTGAGATGTTTAGTGTAGTGGAGAAAACTTAAACCTTAGAACTAAATATATAGTAATTTAAATAAGCGAGATATTTCAAGATAAAAATTTTAAAATGACAAAAGAAGCAAACTTTGCTAGAAAATGTTTTCTTTGATAACTTTAAAAATTTACCCTTTGTATATTATTAAGACTTTTTCACTCATTTTAGAAGTATCAAACATAACATTTTGCTTTCTTCAGCAGTAATTAAGCCAACCACAACAGTTTGCACATATTCAAGCTGTTACTTTCTTATTTTCCTTAGAGTCTTTACTAAATACTAGTTCTAAATATTCTTGTGTCAGAGGATAAATGTTGCCCAAGCTCATGGGATAAATTTGGCACCAGACTCTTTCTTAAACGTTTCGGTGGATAACCAGACATCAGACGAATCTACCAAGTTATGCAAATGCATCATCATCAGTAAAAATAAATTTACAATTAACAATTTTTTAATTGCAATATATGTGTTCGAATTTATATAATGAATGAAATCCCACAGAAAGTATATAAAATTTCTTTACTGGCTATTTACAACATGACTGTTTTATTTTATTTTATTTTTCAATTGAATATTCCGATTTATCAAGGAAATATAGAATTAAGACAAACCTAGGAGGATTCGTTAAATACGACTGTCAGATATTTAAAAAAAATTTTTTTCATTGCATTAAGATCAACCTCCGTAATTTGGCAGATAGCCATTAATTTTTTTTAACTTGGGATTTGATA
Organism: Dolomedes plantarius; assembly: GCA_907164885.2. Classification (NCBI taxonomy): domain Eukaryota; kingdom Metazoa; phylum Arthropoda; class Arachnida; order Araneae; family Dolomedidae; genus Dolomedes; species Dolomedes plantarius. The sequence continues at coordinate 66,838,455 of OU015498.1, read as the reverse complement.
GATCCCATATTAGAATTATCTACTAGACTTTATCGTGTAGATAAGTTGTCTATTTTCCAGGACAAGGGGCACTATCTATACAAAGATTGAGATCCAATGGTTTAAATGTACATATGAATACACCAGTGCGCTGTTTGTTCAACGTGTATGTTTTACCGTTTAAATTAAAATGAACTAAAATATATGGAGCTGAATGAGAAGGAGATAAACTATCCAAAACTCTTTTTTGGTTAATTATGCGTGTCAAATTTCATAGAGTGGTCTTTTATTCAAATTTAAACCATTATTTAATTTATGGAGGGGGTGTAAAGACAATCAACTCTTTAAAACATGCTTAATATTTTATCTAAAATTGTGGCTTGCGTACATGCAAGTATAGTAAAATTTCTACTAACATTTAATAAGTATAATTATATCATGCTCTGTGAGCTCTTAAAATTCAGAAATAAATTGTAAAACTGATTTATGCCTGGTGATCGGAGACTTTCTGCATGGATTTAAAATCGTTGACCATACCATACTTTACCCACGATCTGTAAAACATTTTCGCAGTCCCTTATATATGCATACGAGCACGTTAAAGGAGTGTTACATTAGACATATTAAATTACATTAATCATATGAGCACAGACAAGTTTACTGCCACCTTGAAACTATACTTTTATATATAGTATCTTCCAATATATAGTATATATGGTATCTTCCAATATTTTATATTTTAATTTAAATATTATGTTATTGATTTGAACGTAGGGAAGGAGATATTTATTGATTTTTATGAGCTAAGCTAGGTATGAAATGCTGTGAGTAAGAACTATTATCAGAATTGAATTTAGATTGAGCTCCCCTTGTTCAAAAATCCGATATCCGATTTGCAACAAAATCTAAAACTTTTTGAATGACGACATGGCATTTTCATATGATAAACACCTCACTTTATTCACTTAGCTAAGGGCTGTGGCGTTTATTTCGCTCCATTTTGTTACCGACCATCGACAGTGACAAACCTATATTCGTGCTTTTTGTATATCCTCCGCTCTGTGGAACAACAGATATTGGAGAAAAAGTAAAAATGGGCTCCAAATACCTGTATGAGTAATATGTAGCGTTCATATTAATATATAATTCAGAAAGTTTGCCTGTGAAAGAAAATTTAGATTTGTGAGAGCAGGGAAGCGCCTTGCAGAGTTTCGCGACAATCCTTATCTTCTATCGATTGTTCAGATAGGAGGCTGATGTTGTGGTACCTCAGCTCTCTGATAGTTTTATAGAACACGAACTTTGTTGCATAAAATTATCTTAACCCATTTATCCAAATATTAACCCATTAACCCATTTACCAAATTTATCATACCCAAAATTATCTTAAATATCTCTCTTTAAGTACCTCTAGGTCATATGCACGAGCAGTATATGACTGGATATTAAGTATAGGCTTGCATGATCAATATGATATCCATTTATATGAAGTTATTCCCGAATCAAATAAAATCCATAATATTGACGCTGTTTGGGATGACTGATACTCAAGAATTAACATAAAAATTTCAGCTTTGATACGATTTTTTTTTGTATTTTGAGATACCCATAGTGTGTAAACTATGTCCATTATTTGGGTACTCTAGCAATACCTTGTTTTGACATCAGAGTGGAAGATGTTCATTGCTGTATTTCCAATGGTGTTCTCCTCTGAATGAACCTCTGGTAACAGCTTCAAAATAACTTTCTGGAGTGAGCAAACAAAAGCGTCTCTAAATGGAGTCCAAATATTTTCTTAGTGAAAGAACCTTTTACTAATTAAGGTACCTCAGGTAACAGCTGCTAAATAACTTTCTGGAGTGAGCCAACAAAAACTTCTCAAAATGAAGTCAAAATATTTACTTAGTGAAAGAACCTTTTACTAATTAAGGTACCTCTGTTAACAGCTGCAAAATAACTTTCTGTGAGCCAACTAAAACTTCTCAAAATGAAGTCAAAATATATATTTAAAGAAAGAACCTTTTGTTAATTAAGGTACCTCTGGTAACAGCTGCAAAATAACTTTCTGGAGTGAGCAAATAAAAATATGTCTCAAAATGGAGTCAAAATATTTACGTAGTGAAAGAAGGGGCTTGGGGTGCCTTGAGTGGATGACAGATCTGTACTGTTTGTCCGGCCTCCTCGAGCCCCACAGCAGTGAAAAATGTCACCGACCCTGGGAAATAAACTCTGGACTGCGTATTCAGGTATTGCTACGTGGCGACTGGTCTTCAGTGATTCAATGGTCGGTACTCGAAAGAGGAAGGGGGGACCAAGGTGTCAAAAGATATTAGTTAGTGAAAGAACCTTTTACTAATTAAGGTACCTCTGGTGACAGCTGCAAAATAACTTTCTGGAGTGAACAAACAAAAAAACTCTATAAATAGAGTCCAAATATATACTTAGTGAAAGAACCTTTTGATAATTAAGGTACCTCTGGTAACAGCTGCAAAATAACTTTCTGGAGTGAACAAACCAAAAAAATGTCTTAAAATGGAGTCAAAATAATTATTTAGTGAAAGAACCTTTTACTAAATAAGGTACCTCTGTCAACAGCTGCAAAATAAATTTCTGAAATGGGAGAACAAAAACGTCTCAAAAGGGAGTCAAATTATTTAATTATAAGAAAGAAAATTTTGGAATGTTTCCAGAATAAATTTGGCAACTTTAAGCTATATCTATGGCTTCTGGGTTCGTTGAAGATGCCGATATATAGCATTACAGTGATCGTTGTTTGGTAGTAAATATACCAGTTCAGAGTCTTCTAGCAAAAGTACTTTTCATGATAACAGCAAAAAGATCCCCTGAACTAACGAATAAACTCTCAAATTGATGTGAAAATTTTAGGTTCGAAAAGGACATGCCACCTCTACTTCCTCCCCATTTGTGAAACTAATTAGGTTCTTTATGCTCCCTAGCGGGGCAGTAAAATTGTAATTTTAAAGTAACTGTAAGAAATGATTTTTTTATCTAATATTAAGTTTGCTGTCTATTAATTCTATTAGAGTCAATCACCTCAATGTTAACCAATCGAAAAAAAAATTTCTACTATTTAAGTCTACATAAATGCTGATAATCCAATAAAAATAGTATTTTCCGATAGCCTTAACTTTTTTATACCTTGCAACAAGATTCATATTATAAATTTCTTCCACCAAAGGAATTTAGGAGTATTTAAAACACACTTTACCAGATATTTTTCCGAAATAATTTAAATTTAAAAATTTTATTGCATTTTTTTTAAAAAAAACGAAAAATGCCCCAAGGTGTAAAATTTCTTTTTCTATAACGAAGTACAATTTAAAAAAAAATCTTTAAATCCGAGTCGGTAATCCTTGGACACATTTTCTCCATAGGTTAACACTGAGGTGGGCGAGTCCAGCTCAGTGTTGCAGCTTTTCCCACATGTCAACTCTTTAATAAAAATAAATACTTTTCTGAGATAAAAGTTTCTTGCTGTTACTTGGTTTTATTATCTCTGACTCAGATTTAACAGCTAATCCTAGAACACCAGTTAAAGTTGGGGGTTTCCAGAATGTCTCTTTTAAAGAGAACATGTCCTCTTTTTAAAAAAATCCCGATCTCAATTCTCTTCAGTTACATTTTAGTCCAATCTTTTTTTTTTTTTAATCCCAAAATTTGTCATTATTATTTTTTAATACCAGTACATAATGAAAATGTAGATAGATATTTTTTCGATGATTAGGGCACAATGGACAAAGGAGAGAAATCGCCTCAACATAGAAATTATTAAATCAGTATTATCGGTAACACGTATATGTAAAAATATGACAGGAAAGAAATTCTATAATGAAATAAAAAGTGATAAAAATTGCTATAAGAAGTTATTAGCTAAACAAAAATAGGAGACTGAGAGACCTGTGACTGAGGAAACCTTATTGTGATTTTTTAAAAATTGTATAATTGAATCGGTCATTTTGAAAAGGAGTCATCTCCACTTTTCTCCAACTTTTCTGGGGCCCTCCCAAGTTTCAAAAATTGTTAGCAAATTATATTTTTGCATTAGGATTGATGCCTTATAAACGTAATGCATACTAAACTTAGTCTAACTAATAATGCATGAAGGCGAGTTATAGTTTTTTGCTTCTCGTGAAAATTTTTAAAAAATGGAGATGACTCCTTTTCAAAATGAACGATTCAATTATTACTATTAGAATTAGCTATTAGTATTATAAACTTAAATAATTGTTTTGTTTTTAATTTATAAATGTTCTGTTTTCTTTAAAAAAGGTGAATTATATTGAAATCAGTATGTTCTTTTTTGCACAATTAGCTATTTCTTTTCTTGGAAAAGTTTATCTTTTACAGAAGGGGTGTGCGAGTTTCTAGTGGTTTGAAACCGCCGCCTAAATTTATGTAAATTTACCTTCATAGCAGACGATAGTTTGAAATAGTTTTCATTTCTTAACTGCGACTTGCATCCGATATCGGGGAATTCTCTCGGCAACTCTTTACCATCGGAACGCTCATAAGGAAATCCCTGGGCGATATTTCAAATTAGGATGTCACGAAAGTGTCACGCAGGAGCACGAAGTAACGAAATATCAACTTTTCTTTCGGACAGAAATCATGAAAAATTCAAACCTTAATTTTTCGGGGTACAAGAGGAGAAGAAGAGTGCACGAAAATTACGGGGCGTAGGAGGGGAAAGAGGGGGGGGGGGGGGCGAGGCATTCCTCGATCGCACGCTGTTCATTTTGCCAATGGCGTCGTCTGGTTAGCATCACAACTTATGAGAAAGTCAAGTGAGAGAGAATGCTCTTGTCATAACATCCGCTTTCGGTTTGGACATCGCGTAACCTCCGGCTGAGGAGAGAGGTCACTTATCAAGAGAGGGATCATATCCATAGTGAGACGTTAAATACACTGATACCGATCCAGCGTTTTAAATAACAATTGCAAGCTAATGGGTCTTCAGCAGCCAAGGACCTAAATTTGGCTTTATAATGAACTCCTCAGTATGGAATGGCTGGCAAGTATACTGGAGGGAAAAAATTCCAAAAGCGATGTTACAGCTTCGTTTTTGAAAGTCATAATTTGAATGCTGTCCCGAGAATGCATTGCAGCACATGCTGAACGTGCCCTTCATTACTGTACTCTCACTGTGCGTTGTGTTTGTGTTAACTTACAATGTATATATCATTTTTAGATAATACTTTTATAAACCGTACAATAGCAGAACAGTATACCCTAGTATACCACAGAGAAACCCCTACTTCATTACTGCTGAGGAATATTCCTTACTTAGAAGTTACATTGCATCCAGTAGCATGAGATACCTTAGGCATTTCTTTTTAAGTTTGATATTTTTATCTTCAGTTCGTGGGACTCAATTCTTTCTATTTTGGGCTGGATTGAAGGTGAAATATCGTTTCATTAGAGCAAAAGTACAGTTGTCCAGCATTCATATTTGTTTTGATTTCGGTATATTCAGCTTATGTTATGTTCACGAGCCACAACCAATGTCGAAACCAAGATCCATGTATAAAGTTGCTTGATAAGCTTGTCTTTGGGATACCTTCTCTATGAAATATCTGTGTTATTTGTAATCTTAGACACTATTGATTAAACACCTAAGCTTGTATTTAACCTTGGAATCGATACCGACCGTCTGCCTGGGAGGGGATCTAACCCAGTTCTCCTAACTTTGTATAAGGGGCTGGAGTTCTTTGTACTAAGTTATCGAGTCTGTGACAGGAGAAAGTCTTATTTCTAAATGTCTTTTCCACACATCTTTCTCACTTTCCTTTTTAGGCCACTAGATAAAATATGCTTATTTTATTTGTTTTATTACGTTTTAGAGTGCTTATATTTTTTCAGCCTTTGGTATTCACCATAAGTGTCACCCACATTGTGAAGTGGTTATCGTCCAAAGCTTCCTCCGCGTGAGTCTGGGTTTGAATCCTGGTTAAGACATGGATGTTCTATTGTTGTACCCAAAGAGCAAAGTTTGCTAACATATACGTCTGCTCCAATTATTAATAGCAAGCAAAACTTGTGACGTGTTATGCCCCAAATGCAGTATAAGTTGCAGTTGTACTAAAAAAGAAAATTGTATTTTTTTAACGGTCCATTTTAATTGTTCTTTCCAGCAATCTAAACGGTTCCAGCTACTGTAACGGGGTCTCCTTGTCTCGAGACCGGATCTCTCACAGCTAATCTATTCGGTTACATGAAGTATTTTAATTTTCAAACGCTTTTCCCTCTCGAGACCCTATTATTAAGCATAATTTAAGTTGACTTACAGTTCTGTTGTTTAATTTTGATAAGGGGAAAGGACAAAATTTTATATTTATATTTGATTTCAAAGCTGCTATATTAACATTTAATAGTATTTAAAAGAACGCGGCGCTTTTAAAATATAATTTTAGTCTTAGATGGTCTTCAAGAAATATTCGGTAAACACATGCATTTTTTTAACTTATGAAAGATGCAAGGGTTGTAAGACGGATATGATGTACGTATCGACTGATTGATTAGCGAAATGACAAATTCCTTCTTTTAGCTCTTATGTCCTGGACTAAAATAATACTTTCTGTATATAAAGAAATTTAGCGAATCAGTGCTGTGAATATCTCAGAACATCGATTGCAATGATGTGAAATCTGAAGACCTTGTTACTACTTGTGGAATTCCAAGCAGCTGCATAATTTTCTATGATCAAAGGAAAGATACTTATTCGGATTCAGAAGCTGTCACAATCGATCGTCCAATTAAAAAGTCACTTTCAAAGAGATGCCATTTCAAAGAGATGAACTGTCAGAAGCGACTGGAAAAAACATAAATAATGATGTCCGAAATGCATTTAAATAAATGGAACTGCTATGTGTAGTATACAGTTTAGTTGACATATAAACTATATTCCCTTGAAATATTCTTTTTATTAGGCCAAACCTGTCTCAGGATCTGAACCGAAGTGCTAACTAGTATGTAAATTATGATATTATAACACTTAAATTTTATTTCGTAAAAGAAAAATATTTATTTAACCGGGTAGGTTAGTTTGTTGTTTCTTTTGTCGGGTATATATGGAACCTAAATTTAACGAATTCCTCACCGCCTTTTTTCTGGTTCTTCTTAAATCCAAATATTCGTACTTATTGTCAAGTGATTATGGATGTGGCGTACGAGGTGGTATGGGTAGTTGGTTGAGTTTGGTCATTTTTTGCTACACAAGGGTTAATTAGATTGATATCTACTACTCAAAGTCGCTTCCGAATGGCTGCAAACACCCATGCCAATAGTGGGTTTTGAAACCACAGTCTCTGGAACCGAAAGCCAGCGCCATAGCCATTTGGCCATTTGGCTACGAGACGGTACGCAAGGGTAGGATTCTCGGGCCCTTGAGCCTTAAAAAGCCTAAGAGCTAAGAACTCAGAATTTTTTTCTCGGGTTTGTCGTAAGTTCTCATGTCCTTGGTGATATTATCACATTATCTGTTTGCAATAATTTTGTGGCTGTCCCTATAGCAATTCAAAAGGAAAACAGAAAACTTATACACGCCTATGACTTAAAAATACTGCCAAGTAGATGCCATGAAACTTGCTGGAACGTAAACTTGTTGCGCTTGATAAGCAATTCCATCGCAGGAGGTTCGTGCTCCAACTATTTTTGTTGAGATCGTAAAAAATTTAAGTTTTAGATAGCGTTTCTGTATTTTGAGAAATCCGTTTCTCTTTATGTCGTTTCATCGTTTTGAAATTGGGATAGTACTAGAAGTTTGGGAGGTGTTATCAGTAAAGATGATGTAAAAATTTTAATGGCGTAATGGTTGGCAGATCTGTTCAGAATGCAGAGGGAATAGTGTTTCAAAAACTGGATAGAGAGTTGAATTACATAAGTTGTACACAAAATTAGATACAAATATGAAAATGTGAGGAATATACTGTTATCTCTATATTTAAGTTGCTAAGCCGATTTTTTGGGCAGTCCGTGAGAAAAAACTACTGCATTAATTTACTTCATTTTGGTCTTAAACGTAAGATTGTAATCTGTAGATTTGTCAAATTTGGTTTTTGTAACCGCAGTTTCTATTCATGAGCGGTAATTTGCAATTAAAAATTTATTTCTGCCCATGCTCAGTAGCATGTTTAAATCTGGCTTTAGAAACCCACTGTTTCTGCGTATGCTCAGTGACATGCTTTAATAATAAACACGTTTATTCCGAGCAGTCTCTCTAGATTTCTTTCTTTTTCTGCTAATTTTATTTTTATGATAATTATGTTTGTGAAATATAAGATTAAACCTGATGAAAACTGCTTGTTTGGCGCTGTTTAATTAGCGATAATTTACAATTAAAAAAATTGATTTCTGCGCATGCTCAGTGTCATTTTTAAATCTGGCTTTAGATACTCACTAAGCCCGAGACCTCTTAAACAAATTAATTTGCTTTTGCACATTATTAGGATTTTCAACATTTGTCAATGATGTATTGAGTATAATTTGTGTATTAATGCATTTATTTACTATCTAGCCATCATGTTTTGACGGATACCAACTAGTTTTAGTATTAATATCGATGATGTCGAAAATGCTTTTTAATTATGTTGTTTAACATCTAAATAAATTATCGATTTTTGAGTGAACATTTTTCAGATTATAATCAGAAGATCTCCACTGACGTATGCTCCTGATACGAAAAATTACAAACCATATACAAACTGTCATTATTATTATTACTATTATTTATTACTTGTCCATCTTCTGGCTCAGATATTTATATAGCCCACTATTAAGAATGCATAAGATATTCTTTGCAGATAAGATTATCTTTTTCAGGTATTAGCTAACCCTGTCTTTCATTGCATTGGCGAATTCTGTACATTTTACTACATTTTGCACGAGATTCATTTTCACTTTTGTAGAGAGCTGGTTCTATAAAATCTGGAAAGGAAGGAACGACTGGGAAAATTTAACAGAAACCACGTTTATGATTTACGCTATTGCACGGACTTTGTAATGCCAGCTAGCCTGTAATCTTGAGAGAAAGTGAAATTCATGACCGCTTCAGAATATTTTGAGACTAGTTCTAAGACTAGTTCTCGTATCGATTGTTTTAACGTAGGAGATTTTTGATGTTAATAAACTCTTTGAAAAATATGAAGTCATCTGCGTTCATGCTTTATAAAAGCTGAATAAGGAGTTATTTGTGCACAGGTATATCTTTTATGATGACTCTATTTTCATTTTTGAAGACCTGAAACATAAATCATCCTCACACACAGATTAACACACGTATTTACTATCATTAGCAGTATATACATGTGTGAAGCACTTTAGTTGTAGACTAAAATTCACTCTGAAAGACACGAAGTATAAATATTGTTAAATTATCAAGTTTATTAAATATTGTTTGATCAGTGGTGTAATATAGCCTCTCGTCTCTTATGAAACATTTAGTTAGGGGACTCGTTTTAATAACTGAATGATTTTAGAGTGACCTGGATGTATTGGATATGAAACCATAAATTTGGATTTAATTTATAGTTAGAGAGATAAAAATTGTTTATTTTACATTAAATAGCTGTACATGTAGGAGACTTTCTTTCTAACTAAAGGTTTCGTAATGATAAAACTCAACTCTCTATTCTAAAAGACCATTTAACAAATGCCATTTCACATCAATGACTTCATAGTTCCTGGATATTTATCTCTAAAAAAGTGTGCTGATCATATTATTAATGCAGCCATACTATTAATATTACATTAGTAATTTATTGTTTTTTAATTAAAAGGTGTGTCCGTTCTTTGTAGTCTTTTTCCCATACTACGTTTGCGAAGCATATTTTTACCAAATGTTAAAAGAAGAAAAAGAAATATGTGGAATTAAATTGTAGTAAAATTATATAAATTAACTTTTTCTTTTAATAACTTAAGTTTTAATTATATGTTGAAAAACTTTCCAATGTCACAGTTATATGTAAATTTTTTGAACGAAAGAGGGGTATACACAAAAGTGGTTCATCTACAATAGCGTGAGAGAATTCCAGCCAAGTTGTTTTTGTGCTGGTGTATTATACTACCATTACAAATTCTTAAAGGACACTCGTTAATAATGTGTCTCATGGAGGAAGGACATAGGGACAAACTCCATATTTAGTTGACATACTAGGTAACACATAATAGGGAAGCATACCTTATTGTTGATTTTGGGTAGACGTACCGTCAGCTCTTTGGGGATTATCATCTATTAGACGATGAAATAGAGTCTGAAAGCTACTGTACAGTAATCTATAACACATCTTTAATTGAGTGTGAATCTAAAACAATTTTTCCCTATTTGAAAAATCACCGTTTTGCTGGAATAATGAATACATTTATACTGAATATCACATTTATATAAGATCCATTACCTAGGTAATTTATATCTTCAATTGAATCTAATTGAACAACTATAAATGGTTGTATTATGTTGGAAATTAATCACACGGCACAATGTGAAGTGTTTATGTGACTACTTGGCAGTTTTACAACCATACTAGCAATTATAAAAACTAATTAGAATTAAATTTAATTGTGACTTTTTCAAAATATTTTCAAATTCATAACTTTTGACTGATGGACTAAGGTTTACAATTGACCCTATATAGTAATTTTACTAAAAGAAAAAATAAGTTATACTTATTCAAATAATGTAGATGAGAAATATTTATTTAATCCGATAATTTTTTTATTGATTGAACACTTTTTTGCATGAACACTCATGCCACTTTTTTATTGAATGAACACATTTCAGTTATTCCTACAAAATGCAATTTTGATAAGTAATAAAATATTTTCCAGTCAGTTCACTTAATTGTTTGCGAAGATAATGATAATAAAACGTTCAGTTGAGTCAAACTAAGGATAACGAATTCAGTTATTGTACTTCATCATAACAAAATATGTGCTGAGTCTTTTGGTAAAACAGAATTTATGTTTTGAAGTAAAATTTTCTTCTCAGTCAACGTGTTGTATGAAGAATTAAAAAAAATGCCATTGAACTTTATAAGCTGAAACAAGAACTATTAGTGACATTCTTTCATTTATTTATCATCAAGTTGCACATTAAAGTGTATGGAAGTTTTGCATCGAAGTAAAAGAAATGAAATACAAGTTCTAACCTTCTTCAGGTAAAAATGTAAGGCCATCTTTAGCCCTTAAATATTTTAAACTGTTATCATCAAGTTGTACATTAAAATGTATGAAGTCTTATATGGAAGTAAAAGAAAGTAAATACAAGTTCTCACCTTATTTAGGTAAAAATGTGAGGCTATCTTTAGCCCCCTAAATACTTTAAACTGTTATAATCAAGTTGCAGATTAAAATGTATGGAAGTCTTCTATGGAAGTAAAAGAAATGTAATACAAGTTCTAACCTTCTTCAGGTAAAAATGTGAGGCCATCTTTAGCCCTTAAATATTTCAAGCTTTTATCAGGGAAAATAAAACATTATAGTGTTCTTGTGAATATAATGTCATTAACATACATAAGACTATTAAAGTGGACCTTTTAATTTAACATTGTTGTTTTGTTTACAAACTTGAAAACCAACGTAAAATTATTTGTCAAATAATTTATAAAAGTTAAATGCATGTTTCGAAATTTAGATCTAGAAAAAGGCAAAAACTGAAATGTCTTTAAATTCCATACAACAATTTTGTTTCAGAAACGTTATTAAAACTTAAAAGCCTTTTTTTTAATACTTACATCAACTAACATTTGAGCAAAGAAAACATTTCTGTATTTTGTAATAGAAAATATCAGTGGAATAAACTGCGACTCGCAATTTTATTTACAAAAGGAATTTTGATTGCTCTGAAAATCGAACAATTTTTTTTCTTTAAAAAGAATGATCGCCCAACAAAAATTTTTTCAAAGTCTAACTTTTACAAAAAAATATACAAAAACACTATAGAATCCCTTCTTTTTCTTTAATGCACTTTTTTGACTTGGCACATTTTAATTTAATGGGATTTTGTGGACATTAAGAATCATAGCTTATAAGCTGATAATAGTTATATTACAAGACAAACACTGCATTATATTTTGAACTAGTGAAAAGTTCCAGTCTCAATTGGGCTTATTTTCGACATTCTGAGATATATGTAAACACGAGTTTTTTTTTTTTTTTTTTTTTTTTTAACCCGAGAAAATTCCAAGATCTATATAAAAACACTGGGGGGGGGGGAGATAGCGTACTTTGTGTGATATTATTCGCAACTACTTTTTTTATGTGCATACAAATTCTGCTATGTGATATGGCGTTGATTGTGGCCTATTCAAAGGGAAATGTGTCTTTATAGTTCATACTACGTTTTGCGGTATAAATTTCCGAAACTATTTATTTTTTTTTTCATTTGTTATTATGTGCAATGTAAGACACAAGTTGCGGACGAATTCTGTTTTGCCAGAAATCGTGATAACTCATAAAAATAATTTGTAATATTTTTAATTATTTTTCTTAACTAAGCGGATAGTAGGTACATAACGCAACTTTCCTGGTAGCTCTGTTTGTTGTTGTGTGGTAAATGATTTAAGATTAGAAGGCTAAATGCTGAAATCAAAGGAGTCGCATAATTACTGAAATAAAATTATTGGCATTTTAAAAGCTTAAATTTACCGTTTGAATGATTTTAAGCTTGGAAGTGGAATATTGGGAAATAGAAAGAAAAGTAACGACTGTTCTGGCAAGAGTTTGGAACCTTACATTGAACTGCTTTTATACTCTGGAAGGTACTTTTTTCTAACAGAACTTGCACAACTGCTACAGGGGACGCCCACCTCTTTCTGCAATAGAACATGAAGAGCGATTCATACCTGCAGTTGTTAAATGAAATCCGAATTTAGGTCGTGCTCCATTCAAGTACAGGTATTCATATATCGGGTTAAACTGTAGCAAGATTCCAGTATTCTGATCGATAGTCAGTGAGATGCGAAGTCTTTTGTACGTTTAACAACTAGTCTACTGGGAAATGATTGGAACCATAGCATGAGGCATTGTGATGAGCAGATTCAGTGAACCTCTGTTTCTGGAGAACAATATTGTGACTACAGATAGGTATTGCGATGAAATTATTCAACCTCATATTCTATTACTTAGGTGTACAGAGCGTCCAAATTTACCTTCATGGATCATGATGTCTTGTAACTCAAAAACAAACAAACAAAAGAAACAGTGGATGAACTGTTGTAGGGGCGTAGGCAAGAGGTTGATTAGATCAGTCCGCTCCCTGCCAGATTATCTTTAGTACCGTTACAGTGTAGCGAACATCTTTACATTGCGTTAAGCAAAAGTGTACAACAAGAATTTTCCTTAATTGAAGTACTTTTTGCCAGACAATGTGCCCCTTCTCTGAAAATTTTTTCTAACATGGCACAAACTGTTGCAGAATTAAAACATTGTTCGAATGGGCTGCCAGCACATCCGCATACTTCATCCGAACATGTTTGGGATGCTCTGAGAGGCTCACAGATATTAGTCTTCTGAAAGCATTTCTGAAAGTTCATCTAAGAACTTATCATAATAGCTGCAAAAGCTGTTGGTTCTTAGCATACACGGAGAATTAAATTTGTGTTCCTGTTCGAAATATTTAATCTTTTTAAATGTTTCAATCTCAAGCTTTTTGTGAGAAATAGGTCATAATGCATCTTTTATTTTTATTTATTTATATGACCATTTTGGCAACGGTCGTTTTAAATTAACACCTGTTAAAATTATATTGCGAGTATGTTTATAATTACTTTTATTACATTATAAGAAATAAAATATTGCCAGAAATTTATCTGAAACCTTTATTTTCTATGCGATTTGTCCATGAGTGTATGCATATATTTATACATATATATATATACTCCACTCTCATCCATCGGCAGTGTAGTTCAGATATCTGTTTTTCCAGGAAAATTTATACCTAAGTAGAGTAGCCGTTTCCAATAAAACATTCTATTCCAAGATTAGGAAAGCATCCTTTGCGTTTGAAATAAATTATATTCTTTATAATGAATATATTGGATGTATGCATATGAAAATCACTCAGCCTAAATCTTACATTCAATTCTCTATATAAGTTACTAGCAACTTCATAAAATAATTGTTAGACTGACATTAAAATATCCGTCATACGTTTCTGGGGAATTTTCATGTAAATGTCATTGAATGTCGAGTGTATATAGTGGTCATCAAAATGAACTATAATGAATCGATTTTAGAGAAATGTGTTTTCATCCAAAAGTTTATACCATTGGTAATTCTATTTTCTGTTAAGCATTTCATTTGAAATTACCGGTTACATATTACACTGTCTTTAATCAGCCAACACGAAAATACCAGAGGTTTAATCTCTGATGAGAATTTCAGGTGGGAGGGTCATTTTGTGTGGAAGAATATAACTTAGTCTGATCACTGCAATAACTGCTATATATTAATGCATATGTTAACGTTTAGACTTCTCTGATTTTAAATAATATTTACACGTACAAATTCGAGTTACGATTCAATGCCAATACCTATCAGCTATGTCAATATTCTTTTTTTTTAAATGTGTAAGAGTAGAACAATTCAAACTTTCTGCAAGGACCCTTTCCATGCAGCAAAATATAAAAATTGATAAGTCACGTTTTTCTTACTATCCTCTATAAAGGGAAAAACTAGAGAAAGACAATTTGCACTTGGAAATTTTTGGATCGCAAAAAGGATTAGCCGAGAAATATAGAAACGGTGGATAGATTAACTTGCAAGTGATTTCTTGAAAGTGACTAAAGTTCTAATGCCAGTCTAATTTTTCAATTGTTTACTCAGTATAAAACTATTTAATCATAGTTAGCTATTGCCTCAGACAAAATATTAGTCAAAAAGCAGCAATTGCAGTAAAAAAATTAATTTAGTAAAAGGGAAACATGCAAGTTTTGATCCCTTTATTTCTCCACAGTTAAGTGGAGAAAAAAAAATTACTTTTTAAAAAATGTTATATCGATATTAACATGCAACAGCACATGGTTTAGTTGCTATTATTTACTGTTTTTCCATAACTATAATTTGATTTTTCAAAAGTAGGTTAAAGAATATTCAAAATGTAATTACTGATAACATGAACTGGGTCTGTTGCTTTTATTGGCTTCCGAAATGCCAGTAAATATAAATTTTAAAGAACTTGCGGATTTTTGAATCGAGGATATTGTCCACAAGAGAGTGAAAAACAATATAACAATAATCAGTCGTCAACGTAAACTTTTTAATTCTCATAGTATACTATTAATATATTGTTTGTTAATATACTAATCCAATCTCTAAATGTTCGAATATGTGATTATTTAATGAGTTTTGTTTAAATAATTCATTTAAGGCTAGTTATGATATTTTGATAGGAAGGTAGAGGGACATTAAAACATAATTTTAAGCTAGGATCTTAAGCTTGTTCTGATTCGCAAACTAGAACACTAAAATATTTTTTTTTAAAAATCAGTTGTATGTTGAACAGAAAGCTGAATTAAATTTTCGTCTTTAGTAAAGATTTTTAAAATTGTTGCAGGCGTATTAAATAGTTTTCCCTTGTGGGAGAATATTACCGAACAATTAATACACTATTCGAAGTTGAATATCGAAAACAAAGAATGCAAACAACTACACATAAGCAAACTCTTTGTAGTACCAGTGAAAATTCTGTAATTCTGATCGGTAAAGCCCATAAGTTGAGTAAAATTCAGCTTTAGGAAAGATTAAATAGTTTTAAGTCAAATATATTAGGGCTTTCTCTAATTAAAAGTTATATGTAGAGAAAATAATCAGAAAA
Source organism: Dolomedes plantarius (assembly GCA_907164885.2). Taxonomy (NCBI): domain Eukaryota; kingdom Metazoa; phylum Arthropoda; class Arachnida; order Araneae; family Dolomedidae; genus Dolomedes; species Dolomedes plantarius. The sequence goes on along the minus strand of OU015498.1, from coordinate 66,822,647 downwards.
TCATCATCAGGGTAACAGAATTCTTCTAAATTATGTATAGCATTTAGAGAAATTACATTTACTGTAGGAATTGCTTGAAAATGCAAACAAATTTGCATTTACGATGTCCATTGCCAAACATTTTGTTAAATTAAGAGAATAAGAAAAATAAAGAATCTGTCGAAATGTGTCTAAAAATGGAAGGGCGTATTTATAAGAAACAAAACAATTTCTATAACAACTATAAAAATGAAAGCAATAAGGAGTGATATGCAGGAGATTACAATGTCTCTTAATCCTGAAAAAATGAAAAATATATGTATCATCTTACAGACATCTAGAAAAATGAGAGTGATAATAACCAATAAAAGATTTATTTATTGAAATGTAAGAAATTCGGCGATATTTTAGATGAAAGAATTCCTTGAGGCCTAGAAAAAATCATGACACAGAAATTTGATGAAAGAAAAATTGAAAACTATAAAAACTCAATGTGTTTGAAAAGTTTTAGTTTTATACCTTACAATTTTCTAATTTATTCTTATGAAGTTTATTCTATTAATATCAAAATGTCTTTTACTCATTATCAGTAATTTCATGATTTTTCACTACACCAAAACAGTCTTAAATGGAAGTATCATTGACGACTTTTTTAAACGATGGCAAATGTATTCCTGGACATAGATTGTTCCATACAATTTAATTGTGAAAGGAAAACTTAATGTATAAATTATGGAGCATTTCCTCCCAGTAAGTGCTTGACAGATGGAGCTGCACTACGTTCAACCCAATTGATATATCTACCGATTCGGGTGAGGCACAGTTGAACACCTTGTAAGCAAAAAAAAAAAAAGAGTTTTGCCCCCAAATTAACAAATTATGTTTTCACAGTTTTCAAGGTTTGGAGTTTGAAATTTCACTTTGCTCGAGTTCTGTATCTAATAAAAAGTACTAGAAAAAGTATACAGGATATTTTTTGAATTATTAAAGTAAAATCTATAAATTATACAATGAAATATTAAATCCTTTATTTCAATCAAAACTGAACCAATTATCACATTTTTTACGAAAAACTGTTTTTTTTCATACTGATGGGCCTATGCATCATACACATATATTTATTCAACCTGAATAGAAATTTTTTTATTTATTAAATTTTTATATGCTGTTTAAGTAATTGAAAGCAATAATAGTGTTATTATAATAGGAATTATCGATTATCTCCTGATACTGAGAATGGATATCAACCAACTGTATAAAAAACGGGATTTTTTTAATGTAAAGTTAAAAAATGATCTAAGCACTGTCACAAGGAAATGACTTTTAAAAATTGGGCATTCTTTCAAAATTAATAGATATTGGAAACAATTCTGTTTAAAAATTCTTAGGAACAGTACATGCAGTCGAAAGAGATAATTGTTTCTTCAAAACACAAGTTATTTTTTGTAGTGACGTGAACTTTTTCATCGCATGTGGTAACACATTTGATAGCATGCATAACTAGACTTAGACATAGTTTATCAGGCTCAAATCTAAACTTAACTCATATCCAAACTTAACTCATATCCTTCTGCTGCAAATATCCTGCTGCATGCCTTTAATGAGTTTTATTGCATGTGGTAACACATTTGATCACATGTGGGCATATGGTAACACATTTGATAGCATGCATAACTAGACTTAGACATAGCTTATGAGGCTCAAATCTAAACTTAGATCATATCCGTCTGCTACAAATATCCAGATTGCATGCCTTTAATAAGTTATAATAGAATGCATGTGCATTTCTGTACGTACAAATTACTCTCAATATGCACTTAAAATGCTGCTAGTAGAATTTATTAAATTAGTAAAAATTTCTCACAGTTGACGAAATAACTAATCGTCTTCAAAAATATCTTGATTTTACTATGATTAAAAGTCTTTCATTTGACTGTTCGCAAATACAGTGAAACTTCTTTATGGCGGCCAGTAATGCTTCCAAAAAAGTGACCGTTTTGAGGGGTGGCCTTCGAAAAGAGGTTTCTTCCATAACATTGGCTCAATAGAGTCTTGAATCGGTTCTGAACAAAACATGGCCGTTCAGAGGGGTGGCCGGTTAGAAAAGTTTCATTGTACCTGAATATCATGATACTTGAAGCATTAATTTATAGTGGTAATCTCTTATTTCTTATCACTGTCCCAATCACCTTTGAACTTCAAAAATTTCTATATTTACTATATTCCATAGCATTTTCTGTTTTCAAAGCTGCTTGTTATCAGTAGACAATTTATTTGCAGGTCATTGAAGTAGTTAATGTATACTTGATAGTGGTAACCTCTTATTTCTGATCACTGTCCCAATCACCTTTGAATTTCAAAAATTTCTACTTTTATTATATTCCATAGCATATCCTATTTTTAAAACTACTTTTTTATCAGTGAATAATTTATTTGAAGGTTACTGAAGTGTTTGAAGTATTCTTGATAGTATACTTGAAATATGAATTGATAGTGGTAATCTCATATTTCTGACCACTGTGCCAATCACCTTTGAATTTCAAAAATTTCTATATTTACTATTTTTTACATAGCATTTCCTATTTTTAAAACTACTTGCTATCAGTGGATAATTTATTTGCAGGTTACTGAAGTACTTGAAGTATACTTGATAGTATACTTGAAATATTAATTGATAGTGGTAATATCATATTTCTGATTACTGTCCCAATCAACTTTGAATTTCAAAAATTTCTATATTAAATATATTTCTTAGAATTTCCTACTTTTAAAACTACGTATTATCAGCGGATAATTTATTTGCAGGTCATTGAAGTACTTGATGTATACTTGATAGCTTACTTGAATTATTTTTTGATAGTGGTAATCTCTTATTTCTGATCACTGTCCCAATCACATTCGCATTTCAAAAATTTCTATATTTACTATAATTAATAGCATTTTCTATTTTTAATCGAAATGTTATTCGAAAGGGAACAAGTGCCTATTGGGGTAAAAAAAATTCTAGACCAATGGTAGACAAATTTTTGTTGTAAATTGTATTAGTGAAAAAAAAAACCCAATAAACATTAACGTACCATATTTAATTATATTAAATATAATTAAATATAGTACGCTAATTTTTATTGTTTTTTCACTAATGCAATTTACATAAAAAATTTGTCTACAGTTGGTCTAGAATTTTTTCTACCCTAATAATCACTTGTCCCCTTTCGAATAAAAATTTTACGAAGTCCTCACTTAAATAGATTTTAATTAAATTTTAAAGGCATTACAATTTCATTTTTCAATATTTACTTACTTTTTTCATGCTTTCTGAAATATACATAGTTGTTTCATATTTTAAAAATTCCGTTCAAAAATTAATTTACTTATTAACATATATTAAAATTTAAATAAAATCCACATTTTTGATATCAATAATTAAAATTCAAGCGAAAAATTTTAATTATCATATTTAAATATGATAATAATATATATTTTAGTATAGTGCACATTATGAACGTTTAATTAAACGAGTAATGGGTGATTAACTGTTAGTTCCTTTTTGAATGTTATAACTCAGGTAGAAATATTAGGCAAGCCCTCGAGTATCTCAAAGATGCATCGTTCTGTAGCGCCATCTATTGACACAATGAACAAATTTTGTATCCTATTTTATTAGGTAGTTTTCTTTAGCGAATTTTAACTAATAAAGTGCATCAATTAGAATGTCACTAGATATTTGTTAAAAATCAGAGAAAGAAATAAGCAACTGCAGCCGAATTTTAAATCGAATTCCTTTATTTTATAAATTCGAAAATTATTTTATTTAAATATTTTTAACATTTCTTAAATTCCGTAAATTTTAAGATGAGTAAGAAAAAACGGAAGGAAATTTTCTTCACGTATGCATAAAAATAATTTAAATTAATTTAAAAGTGTAGAAGATGAATTTTCCATCAGTTTCTTTTTGTATTAGCATTTATATTGGAAAAAAAACTAAATAAAAATTTCTCTCAGTTACATATGTCAGTTACTTTTGTTTTGTATTTTATATTATAAACAAATAAATGTACTTTGTAACAACATTGTTGAATCTATTGTTGTAAAATCATCTAACATATTTATTAATAATAAATGTCCAAGGTGTTTTAAAACTAAAAAAAATCATAATAAAGAAAAGAAAATTATGAATTTTCACTCTTCAAAAAATTGACTAGTCATTTCAGATTTGTAATGAATAATGTTTAAGAATATATAACGAAACGATAAAATAACGGAATGCTAAGATGTTAAACTTTATAACAAACATGACGTCATAAAATTAAATTTTTACCTTATGTCTGTCATTCGATATGCATGAATAAAAAAAAAATTACAAAAATGTAAAATAGAAATTTCTGTAACTGGTATTGTCCCAGGCTACTACGTGTATGAATTTTATATATATATATATATATATATATATATATATATATATATATATATATATATATATATATATATATATATATATATATATATATATATATATATATATATATATATATATATTGCACGGTATAAAGAGCTTAATTCAAAAAGTGATTTAAATATAATATAATTTAAATATAAGTTATTGGCTTTTATACCAATCGCAGAACAATAATTTCGACTTCAGTCTTTTGTACAAAGAAACGTACGTTTGTATATAAAATTTATAGACTTAAGCCTTTTATACAAGTCAAAAGATTTTTTTTTTATCAATACTAACAAAAATCTAAAAATCACTTTTTTTTTACTTAAACCCTCTATACTGGGTACGACATATATATATATATATATATATATATATATATATATATATATATATATATATATACACACATTTATTTATTCATTTATTTATTTATTTACATATGTATGTATGTATGTGCAATATCTTTGGGTAGTATGGAGCAAATAGTAGTTGATCACAGGCAATAAAAAAGATTTCTAAACCCATCGCTTGAGCTGTAGATAAGTTTAAATACTTCATATTTTATAGTTTAACAGCTTTGAAATAACCAGAACAATAATATTAATAACATTACCCTTTAATAGGAATTCAGTGATTTAAGATTTAAAAAAAAAAGAAAGACCACTGAAATGTATTTGTCTACGATCTCATGAAACTGGAAGAATAGGAGAGGGGGGGGGTTATTTTGTCACAAAAACACACTAACAAATAAATAAAAAAATGATGGAAGGGAAAGGGGAATTTAGTCTCTAAGTAAAGCGGAAAATTTTACATGATGTATAGTAAGATGAAAGCTTAAGTAAACCTTGATTTAATAAAATTGCAATGTAGGACTAAATTATATGAAAAAATAAATAAATGAAATTTGTAAGATTTAATGTCATCGGATGATTTGACATTAAGTGGTACGATAATATAAAGTTTCAACTCATGCATATTTTTTATTTTTATTTTTTATTACTTTCAACATCTCTTCATAAACACTGTGATATTATTTCATTTACATTTGTAGTGGTACCTGTTAACCGTATATGAAAGTATGAAACATAATTTTCACGTATACTCCATCTACTTTGCTTTATCCAGTACCTAAGGTTTAATGATTTTTTTCCAATGTGGCAAGCACTTTCGACATTGGCTCACACTTCTCAGCAAAATTGTTGGTTGCTTACATTGGGAGCACCGTATAAGTGGGCCTACAACACCCCCAGTGATACCTCAAATTAGACCGAGCACCCCCAGGGGCAGCATGCGGGGGGGAGGGGTATTTTACCCTCCTCCTGCTCCACCAAACCTCACGAAGGGATTTTCCGACCTACAGATTCAACGTTCCCATACCAGCTTAATTAATATTTAATCTACTGGTTATCGAATCGATATCAAATTATAATTTCACAGATATAACCGTATAGTATCTTGTTTTTTTTTGTGATTTCACGCTATGTGTGTATATATATCCTTCCTCTGTAAGTTTTCAATTTGTATAATGATACCCAGTTTAATATTGTCACAATAATATAAAAAATAGTTTACTGAGCAATATCTCTGAAGCCCCTTGTCAGGATCTATTGTGGATCCCAGAAGATAAAGCCATAAAGGCATATATATATATATATATATATATATATATATATATATATATATTATATATATATATATATATATATATATATACATATATATATATACATATATATATATATATATATATATATATATATATATATATATGTATATATATATATATATATATATATATATATATATATATATATATATATGTATATATATATATATATATATATATATATATATATATATATATATATATATATATATATATATACATTTATATATATAATATATATATATATATATATATATATATATATATATATATATATATATATACATATATACATACATATATATATAAATATATATATAAATATATATATATATATATATATATATATAAAATTCTTAATTTGGGAATTTTTCTTGTCCATGCAAAATATTGTTCCTCACTTCGAAATTTGGAATAAACAGTCAAGAAGTTGGTTGATCTACCCCACAAAAAAGTTAACACCAGCCTAATTCTTAGGCTTCCTTTCTCGGTATTCTTGGTCAGGACTGTAGAAGGTTCTTTTTCTTCAGAACATACCACTGGGAAAAGGAAAAAAAAAGAAAAACACTACTGCTCTAAACGAGTATCCGGTAAAGAAAGGGTAAGAAGGGGTCTCGTATTATCTATTTTAGGGTTGTTAGATCCATTTCTCAAGAATCTCTCAGATTATAAATTGGTTGATTCGGATCAACGTCATGAAGGTTCTTAGAATAATATTCAGTATATCATTAACAGGTGCATACTGTTTATATATAGATATATATTTCGTGTCATATATATTTTATATGTCAGTAATGGGTATAATTCTGATGTAGATAAAAAATTATGCTTTGTATTGAGAATGCATTTGAGAAATTCAGATGGAATACATTGAACATTTTTTAGTCTTGAAAGTTAAGACGTGAATGAAACACTTTAAAAGGATATAAAATTAGGCATAGCTAAATATCTTCTAACAAATAAAACAAAGTTTTTTTTTTCGTTTTCCAAAATTTAAATGGCTTTAGATGTTGTCAAGGGAATCGGATTTTGTAGGGTTTATCAGATAAATATTTTAGACAATACTTTAAATTTTACGTAATTTACTTCCATTTTTCTTTAGTTTATTTATTACAAGCGAAAGAAATTTTCGAAGTTGTATAAATTTTTTTCAACTCTTCTGTAAAGTTATTTTTAGTAAAGTTATCTTTTTAATATACTTATGAGCATAAGGTAAAGAATTTTTAACGGATGGTAGATTTAAAGTGCCAAATATCAGTTAACATTCGTTAATTGTATAAGTTTTTCCCACTGAGAATACAAACTCATAATTTTGTTCATAAAGTTTCCAAGGATTAAGTGTAATGAAGCGCCATCTGTTTAAAAGCGATTATCCCAAATTTTTAAAGCGGTCCGGGGAAAATTTTTAAAAATATTTTTTACTTTTACTTATTTTGTCACGATTCTGTTTCTTCCACATATATCTTTATGTAAGAATAACTATGCCGTTGAAAAATACTTGAACAATTTGAAACCCTTGACATTTTTTAAGAATTGAAAAATTCGGAATTAGAGAAATATATGTTTTCATATATTTGACGGGCCAGTGTCTCAGATAAGAAATTTTTTTTTTTGTGTTATGTTTTTTGTTTAGGAAAGTTTTCAAAGTAATTTATCATCAGGATTCAATGAAATTTTTTTTATAAAACATTTTACAATTTTTAAACGCGATTTTTTGGGGTGTTTTTTTTTTTGGTGTTTTTTTGTGTGTTTGTGTTGTTTCAGGAAAATTATTTCCAGAATCGCTAGGTTCTGAACCCGAAATCCTGGATATTGCTTAACGAAACAGAACAAAGAAAAGTTGTAGAAAAATTTGTCCACATACCTTAGAAGGAATTTAAGGTATAGTCTTTTAAAGGCATAAAATAATTCTTAAACGGCTGGTACATTAAAGGGTAGCTATAATATAATGTATGCGTTGACAATACAGATCTGAAATATTGTATATGGCAGTGTGTTGATCATAAAATCCCGCAGTTTGTGTTTTTTGATTAAAAAAGATCAAAAGTATGCATACAGCCAAAAGTAAGAAAAAAATTGTTTTTTCAAGAATTTTGTATCTCAGACCCTTATATATTATATAATAAAATAAACAGTTTATTTTAATATATAATATATAAGGGTCCAAGTTACAGTTTAAATTGCAGTTTAAAAATATACACGCATATTTGTGGGGGGAAAGGATGGATTATGTAAATAAAACTATGTTTATCATTTATTACTTTTGGGAACTAACTAACTAACTAACTAAATAAATGTATATATATATATATATATATATATATATATACTAGCTGAAAACCCGCGCTTCGCTACGGAGTACATTCAAATTAAATACAACTGTCAATGTATGCAATTTATGCCAAAAAATAAATATATATATTTATAATAAATGCGATGATCAATGTATACAATTGATGTAAAATATATATCTATCTATATATATATATTTATAAAAAAATCGTAAGGGATATGCATTTTTTTTGGATAATATCCAATCGTCTGCTGCATTAGAAAGAGAAAAAAATATTTTTTTTGTCTATTTAGTTGTTACGCACGTGACGATAAATTTATTGAAAGTACCAGAAAAAGAAATCACGTGATCAGCATTTAATAAATTAAATTCTAAAAATTAATCTTTAAAAATTCACCAAAAATCAGGAAATGAAGGTAAAAATTCGAAAAAACTTTCATTTTGAAGGAATTTTTATGATCTTTCTCGTGATATAAATTTTATAACCATCAATGTATTATTTTAAATGCAAACGTAAAAAAAGTTTAAAAAAAAGCTTAAAAATTTAATTTTAAAAAATCTAAGAAGAATTTTTGAAAAATCTTTCTTAGTGCACCCCTACACTATTAGAAGAATCGCCATGCAAAATTTCAGCCCTTTAGGTCCAGCGGTTTGGTCTGTGCGTTGTATGTCAGTCAGTCAGTGAATGGATGAATGAGTAAGTTACGGAACTGTTTTATATATATATATATATATATATATATATATATATATATATATATATATATATACACATATATATATATATGTATATATATATATACATATATATATATGCATATTATATATACATATATATATATATTTATATATATATATATATATATATATATATATATATATATATATATATATATATATGTATATATATATATATATATATATATATATATATATATATATATATATATATATATATATATATATATATATATATATATATATATATATATATATATATATATATATATATATATATATATATATATATATATATATATATATATATATAATATATATATATATATATATATATATATATATATATGGTTGTGTTAATTCATACGAAATATGACTGCATTGTTTCAAGTGCAATACTCAACTAAGGAAAAGTCAAAGAAGTTGAAGAAAAACTAGCTATATTAAAACTGTTAATAATAAATTAATTTGTATATTAATATTTTACTAACGATTCCAAATTAACTACTACATAGAAACGAATAAAAAAGCCAAACTTTTACAAAACTAATACAGAAATTGGGAACTGCCTTTTAACTTGTCTGTAAAGGATTGCTTTAATTCATAAGAAATATGACAGGCTTGTCTGAGGCGGAAATATCGGCTAAGAAAAAGTCAATATAAGGTTGGTGAAAAATTAACCATATTAAAATGGTTTGTAATTAATTACTTTGCATATTATTATTTTTTAAATAACCGGGATGAGCTACATTTTACATAGGAGCAAATAAAAACTAAAACAGGCAAAATTTCATAAAGCCATTACAAAAATTAGAAATTGCCTTAAACCGAAGAGATATAAATAGCAAATATCCGAAAATCCTACCTTTCACTCTGGTGGGAGCACGACATTATCCAACCCTAACTTCCTCGTAACGAAAGGCTTACTACGAACTTAACCCTTCTGCGTCGAAAGCAAAACCAACGGGAGTGTACGACTACACCCCCGGACAACCCTTTCGTAACCCCTCACTTCCGTTTCGAGTTGTATTAAAAAAAAAAGGATTTAGGGGTCATTTTTTATCCTCGGGTTGAAGGTTGCCCAGAACCCTTTCCCCACCTCGAAAAAGTGGAAAAGAGTGAAAACGAAATGCATCCGGCCTTTTCATGCTCATTCCGCATCTGGGTTTTTTTGCGGCCCGTTTGTGCGAGGTTTTGCCCCCCTGGAAAAAAAGGACACACACACACACAAAAAGGAGGTTTAATGGATGAAGATATATTACGAAGCTGAATTCAAGCGTTAGGTAATCGCAGCGTAATCAGGGGTCAAACTCTAAGGTTGTAGTAGTTTGTTTTCATGTGTGTACGAAATTAGGTACTGCCAAGGGAAAGACACGATAAAATTGCAGGCTACGTCACGCGGGGCAATTGAGTTAAATTTTTTTTTCATGCGAATTTGATGTATTGCCACTTAATTTTAAGAAAATCCTCCGAGCTTAAAACTACATCAATTATTTTAGAGTAATTTGATATTTGCCTCCAATATTAATTAGCACATATTAGCGTTATTTGTAACCTCCCATAGTAATTATCTGGATGGCTTAAGGAGTTGTGGGCCTTATACTAGGTAACATTGTCCACTCTTGATTTATCAAACAAAAATTACGCCATATGATTATAAAGAATTTAAAGTATTTAATTAAGTCTATGTGAACAGTAGGTAGCTGTGTTAACAGTATCTATGTGATAGTTATGTCATAGCATCCAAATATTTATTTAAAAAAATAAACCATAGTACTGAAAATATGTGTAGAAGTAATTTTTAAATTTGAATCTAATAGTGTTTACATTTATAGTCAGGGACTAGTTAGCCTCATTCTTACAGATGTCGATCAGTAATTGAGGGATTATTGGTGCCCCATTTCTTCCTCCTACCGTTTGACAATACCAGATTTTGATAATTTCAGAAACTTGAATTTAAAAAACAACTGAATAATCTGCATTACTTTTTACTCTAAAAATAGATGTAGCCAAATTTTAATATATTAGAAGGCTATTATGGGATTTGGCAATATTGAACTTTATTAGTTAACTTTGCCTTTATTCTTGTTGATTCTTCCACGGTTCGTATAACGAAACTACTTTTTACAAGAAGAGGGTTTCTTTTAACTGCACATCCCGAGAAGTGCGTTCTTCCCACTGAACAGTCCCGACGTTGTGATGAAGCCAGTAATCCTTCCGGTTACTTTCCTTTTACTTCTTCCTTTTTTCTGCAGGCAAACGAAATAGGATGTTGATATTATATATATATAGATATATAGATAGGTAGTTATAAAAATAATGGAAACACTAAGAAACATCATGAAAATCTTTATTAATACTGTGCAGGATCACCTTTGTCATTTAATACCACATGATTCACCTTACAATTGGATTATACAAGTCATGCATAGTGGTTAAGAATATATTATACCATTCTTCAGGGAAAATCATGAAAGTTCCTGTACAGATGCTGTGGTGGATATCGATACCTGGCTCTATACGCTTATAAAGATCTCAGTGGTTGAATGATATATAGTCGGGGGGATTGTACAGGGTAAGATAAGATATTTGACTTCTTTTTCATGCTCTTCAAACCAATACTTGGTAGATTAAGCTGTATGTATAAGGGGCAATCTATTATCATCCTGGAGAACGTCATCTCCTGCAAGAAACTGTATTTGCACCATAGGATGGACTAGTGAGCTAAAATTTCGACATAATCCTTCCCATTCAATCTCCATTTTAGGGCTACAATAGGGTCTGAAGAAAACCATGAGATGTCATCCCAAACCCTCATGGATCTACCTCCATGGTTGACAGTTGAGATGAGACAGCCAGAATCTTACGCTTTTGTAGATGTTCTCCAGACATACGCACGTCCTGTTGCAAGGAACAATGTGAACAATGATTCGTCGGACCAAATGCCGTTTTTCGACATATTACTCGACCAGGATTCGCGCTCGTGGCACCATTGTGGAAGATATTTTGAATTGGCATCTATTACAAGTGACTTGGGAATAGCTACTTTCCCGCAAATGTTTTGTTTGTGAAGTTCCCTTCTACCTATAATGGTTGATATTCCCTATAATGGTTGATTCGATGGGTTGACTAGATGGGTAGCATCCAGTTTTCGTTCAGTTTCTGCTGTTTGACAGGATTACAGAGCAATGGTACATCATTTTACAATTGCTAAGAATGATTCTTCTTCTTCATAAAAAAAGAAGATTTATGTATGAAGGTTTATTGAAGAAAATTATATCAGTGGAGTTCATTTTAGATCTAGGGTTCCTATGAGATGCCCTTCAAGAGCTTTCTGAGCTAAGTTTGAAATTATAAGAAGGCAGCATAAATTTGTATTGTGGTAATAAAATGATTAAACGTCTTTCTCAAATATTTTACGAGTAGGAGGTCTGCACAACATATTCCTCATGTGAGAAGGCGTCCGCGATGTTTGAAAGTCTCCGGGATCCCCGGTCAAAATTATCATTAGGGACTGAATATATGCCCGTCAATACAACGAACACCTGAAAGATCCTTCTTTTCCTCTGTTTGCCAGATCCTCGTACTAATAAGGAGTTTAATAGAAACATATGAATACCAATATCCTAACCATGGCCTAACCATGTCAATTACCTCAAGGGGAACTTTCTGAATAGGATGCAGGTAAGCCCAAAAGACATCCCAAGGCCCCGAGTCTCCCAAAGAAGCAATTAGTCAAAAAGAAAATGAAAAGACAAACACAACTTACAGTATGGGCTCAACGCACCGTACATGCAAGCACACAAATAATCCTAATGCAAAGTAAAAGATGCATACATACCCCAATTCCGTAAGTGACGGTTATTGCGAAACAGCAGCCAATTCTATCCTAGAAGTTACCTCATTGTAACATTACTACAGCGCCACCCCCATTACAGCTTAACCAAATGAAAACATAAATACTATTCTAAACATCTCTAAAAATTCCTGAGTCTAAATGCCATTCTTTTAAAACTTTTAAATTGCCAAAATTTTTAGGGAAATTGTTTTTACTTAAGTTTTCCTGTTACATGCCTCCAAAAAAATGTTACATGCCTCCAAAAAATCCCCAGCGTTGTTACATATGTTTTTTATTCTATAAAGTTGTGAGTAAAAAATATTATAATAAATTTTATAGTTTAAGTTGCTATGGAAATTGGTAAACGTGATAACCTCAAAGTTAAAATCTAACCTTTTATCATATATCCCTATTTTTATTTCTCTATTTTAAATTTTAATTTTTAAATCCAGATAAGTCGCACAGAGATTATTATCGTTAGTCCGGTTTAAAGTTAGTTCCTTTCGGTAGATTTGATTAAGAAATTCCAAATCGTTGCAGTTAAAAATTATGAGGTCATCAATATATCTTAATCCGGTGACATTATTTGAGTTAAGAAATTTAGTTTCGTAAAAATGTAAGAATAGGTTTGCAAATGCACTAGAGTAGCTATTTCCCATAGGTATACCCTTTATCTGTTTAAAGAAACATAAGCCATTAAAGAGGTAGTTTTCAAAAATATTAAATTTACATAAATCAATCCAATCACATTTTAAGATTAAAGTACTATCTAGATAAGCATCATAAATTTCTGAACAGATAATCATTAATATATATATATATATATATATATATATATATATGTGTGTGTGTGTGTGTGTGTGTGTGTGTATGCATGCATGTATACACTATGCCAAAAATGTATATTTAATTCCCTATTCTATTTAAATTTAATGGCATGGTCTCCAAATTACACCTTCTTATTGGTATCGTTGCATTTTAGTTAATTCATATATCTGTCCTCAAATAATTCTGTCTGAGTAATATACATTTAATATATTGTTTGGGACGTTTGAACGATACTTGTCTTGCATTATTTTGAGCGTGAGACAAGTTCACTCTGTTGGATGTTAGGGGGATGGAGATTTATAAACACTTGAAATTGAATACTTCATATATTATATATTGGACATAACACTTGTGGGTGTGCTTTGCAAAATGGCTTAAGGTAGAGGATATAAATTTCTTTTTATATGTTAAAATATATGGGATTTTATTCAGGTTTCTATTCTGATCATAGGGACTACACTGAAATTATAAACTTTCTGGGTAAACTGATGGTGGTTTAAAAATTAAATTTTATACTTAATATATATATATATATATATATATATATATATATATATATATATATATATATATATATATATATATATATATTACACCGGGGTACGTAAATGCAAAGCATGTAGAGATGGTTTGTACTTATGCGCGCGTGTTACAAATTTCAAGGTTTATTTCTCTCTCTTAAGTACAGGTCATGTATAATATATTCATATGTTTGTAATGCACAATTATATAAATTCTTGAGTGGGTTTTATTGAACCCGTTCAGGACAATACTGGGCCCGCACGCCGTAATTTTTCTATTACTGAGCTGATTAATTTTATCATTCACCCATCATTGGACGTCTAATTCTTGTCTGAGAGACTGATTGATGATTCTTTTTCTGGCTTCAATTTTTACCGGAAGAAAGCACGATGATATTTTCCCTATGAAATTACCTTAGTAAATCAGTGCCAAAAGATTTTAAGTTTTTCTGATTTTCTTAATTGTGGATATTTCTGAAAACGAAGCAGGTTTTGGAGCACTGTGCATTATGGAAATACCGCTGACGTACACAAGTCAAAGAAAAGATACGCAATTACCGAAAAGAATGCTTCTAAATCGTTTATTAAAGCGGTAGGTGTTCCACATGACCACAACAACAGGGGATAATACATTGCAGACGAGTCACAAATCGAGCAACGGCAGAGTGCAGCAGGTCCGAATATATACAAGACACCTCTCGGCGGATCGCATCTTTCAGTTCCAACAGACTGGATGAACCAGATAAATACACCCGGGATGATACACCGGGTGTATTTATGACTTGTGTAGGTCTTGTGTAGGTGTATGACTTGTGTAGGTCAGCGCCACCTGTCGGCTGTTTTTTTAGATTTTTTTTTCTGTCGGAAAAAAATATCCCGTGACCTAGCGAAGCTAACCCTGCAAACCTTTTTTTATTTTGGTTATTTTTCCGGTTTTTATGAATTTTTAAAGTTTATACGGACTTTTTGCCCACCCGGTATATGATGACACGCATATTTACCGCTGGTTGGTTCATGTTAAGGCATCTGATCAGTTTATAAATAGCTTAAGGGGAGTGGTCACTTTTACGTACCTTTAAAAGTATCATTTTTAGACCTATGCTGGATTGTATGTAGTACTCATGATTTTTGCTTGATTTACATGAAATTTTTTGAGTAACTGCCTATAATACTGTTTATTATATATGCAATATTTCAAGGTAATTAATAAAAAAATAAAATGATTTTCTATGCATAAAAAGTGAATATTTTTTTTAAATCGAGCATTTTGCAGTCAACTACTGTGCGCATTCTGTCAAAATAAATTATTAAGGTACATTAATAATTGCTTACTATATGTGATTACAACACTTTAGACAACAAAATCCACCAAAATTTTTGAACCTTAATAAATTAAAATTTTTTTAAAGAATTTTTTTATAAGCTTTTACACAGTCATTTTTGAAATTTCTAATTAAAAATAGCACGTACTAAAATGTTTTAATATATTTTAGAATAATGTTGCTGTATATTGTTGCCTGAAGTATTGTAATCACATATAGTAAAAAATTATTAATGTACCTTAATAATTTATTTTGACAGAATGCGCACAGTAGTTGACTGCAAAATGCTCGATTTAAAAAAAATTATTCACTTTTTATGCATAAAAAGTCATTTTTATTAATTACCTTGAAAAACTGCATCTATAATAAACAGTATTATGGGCAGTTATTCAAAAAATTTCACGTAAATCAAGCAAAAATCATGAGTAGTATATAGTATATACACTGCTGGCCACCCAAATTGCAACACCAAGAAAGACAAGAGATATCACAACAGAATTTATTTTGTAGATAACATGTTGACCAAGTATCAAATGATTAAATTTATAGACTTCTGTGAAGTGTGGTTCCTGCCAAAATCAGTAGCCAGAGTAGCCGCCATTGTTGGAGATCACCGCTGCCACACGCCGCGGCATTGATTCAAAGAGACTTTGGATGAGTTCTTGGGGTACAGCAGACCAAGCAGCTTCCACACGTTGCCAAAGTTGATCTGCTGTGGCAGCTGGGGATGGAATCTGGGTCAATCGTAGAGCAACCATGGACATGTTTTCTATCGGTGAAAGATCCGGAGAGCGAGGCGGCCAGGGAAGCAATTCAATCTGGCGATTGACGAAGAACCGTTGGACAATGCGTGCCACGTGTGGTCGCGCATTATCCTGTTGAAATATGGCTGTGGGCAAGCCCTGAAGGTAAGGAAGGACAACTGGCTCCAACACCTCGGAGATGAAAGCGCTGGCTGTTTAAAGTACCGGCAATGCGTACTAGAGGTGTGCGAGAGTGATATCCAATACCGCCCCATACCATAATACCCGGTGCAGGACCAGTGTGGCGGTGCATAACGCCGCTGTTCAGCATCCTCTCTTCACGGTGTCACCAGACTCGAATGCGGCCATCGTGGTGTTGCAGACAGAAGCGTGACTCGTCAGTAAAGACAATTTCATTCCATTCTGCCGTCCACATCCTTCTGTCATCGCACCATTGGCGGCGGAGACGTCTGTGGTTCTGCGTCAAGGGTAGACAAAGCAATGGATGTCTTGCGGACAGACCACTCTGCTGTAAACGGCGTCGAATGGTACGCGCAGACACTGGATGATGCGTTAGAGACTGCATGTGCTGTGCTATCGTTCGTGATGTGACTGAGCGATCCGTCACTGCCATGCGCACAATTTGCCTGTCATCACGTGAAGTGGTGCGCTGAGGTGGATGTGATCAAACACGCCGGTCCGTCGTACCCTCCTGCATCCAACGATCACATATCCGCATTACAGTTGTTTGGTTTCGTCCAACACGACTACCGATTTCCCTGAAAGATAATCCACAATCTCGGTAGGCCACTATCCTTCCTCTGTCGAACTCGGATACTTGATCAAAAGATGATCGCTGTTTTCGATGAGGCATAATTGATCGTTTTTTTGAAAAAACCACAAGATAAACACAATTGCCGAACTTGAAATCGTCGAAATCTCCAAGCCTTAAATAGCGCTTTGAAGTGGCGCCACAGGCGCGCGTGATGTGCGTCTGCGCTGAAATTCTAATCATTTGCATATCTCACCTTCGCTAACGCATGTTGTAAATTTCATGATATTTGCATGTTTCCTTCAGGGTGTTGCATTTACAGTGGCCAGCAGTGTACAATCGAACATAGGTCTAAAAATGATACTTTTAAAGGTACGTAAAAGTGACCACTCCGCTTAATCTAATAAAGGTATTTATGTGCTTCTGTTGAAAGATCGTTAGTTAATTTCTTTCATGTTCCTTAGCAATTGCTTTCCTTTTCTTTTTCCTGTTATATGGAAATATTACAACCGCATAGTCTTAGTTGCGTGTCTGAATAAGTGTTTGTATTACTCTTATCATACAGCTTCTAAAAGTGGTGACTACTTATTTTTACACTTTAAAAGACCCAATATACTGTTGTCCACAAAAGTGGCTTGGAGTTTACAAATAACTTAATCTAATAAAGGTATTTATATGCTTCTGTTGAAAGATCATTAGTTAATTTCTTTCATGTTCCTTAACAATTGCTTTCATTTTCTTTTTCCTGTTATATGGAAATATTCCAACCACATAGTCTTAGTTGCGTTTCTGAATAAGTGTTTGTATTACTCTTATCATACAACTTCTAAAAGTGGTGTCTATTTATTTTTACACTTTAAAAGACCCAATATACGGTTGTCCACAAAAGTGGCTTGGATAAGCTCCAGGATGAAAACTGTGGCTCGACAGACAGGCATGTCCAATCGGAAGACGAATTCCTGAGTGAAGTCATACCTTGACAAGCATAGTAATTTGCGGCTTGGTTCTTCGGCATGCCCAGATGGTACGGGGGAGGAAGAAAATATGGTATCAGTTACAGTTACCTAGGATATAAGTAGAGAATAATCATGCATCTTGAGGTTATGGGGGCGTTTTTAATGTCTCGGGGTTATAAGCAGTATGTTTTGTAAATGGTATTGGCAGAATTTGAAATAACTTTGCAAGTTTTTAAAGGGCGTTTAATAAGTTATTGCAGTGAAAAATTATTGTAATTTTGTAATGATCCATTACGTCATCATTACAAAATTACAATAATTTTGCAGCAGACAAAACCTACTTTTCCACAGCATTTTGTTGTTAGAACTAAGCTTTCTGCTTCAAATTCTCTTTTTGTTTTTCTCCATAGCATTATTTAACTATTAAAAGAGTAATACCAGATTAACTTTCATCGCTAAATACAATCTTATCGTTCATGGAATTTTCCGAAGAAAGTTTGAATTTTTCTTTCATTTTTCTCTGATGAAAATTTTTTTTTGTCACCAGCTATGATTTCTAGCCGATGAAACCACTCTATTTCTCTAGATGGACAAATGCTCAGTATGGTTTACGAAGTTCTGTCGTGTATTTGAATATTTAAAACTTTTCAGGCATTTATACGTTTTGATCCATAGGACTGTTGAGATAATATACAAGTTGTTTAATTGGGAATTCATCGATATTTTGTGTAAAATTTTAACAGCATTGAAATTGCTGGGAGGTTAAATTTGACTATTTCAGCAATTTTTCAAGTAGATTTTTTTTCCCTCCACGATTCAATGATAATCTAAAAATTTGCATTTTTTTCTTTTCTTGTATAAAATTTAGAGACAAAATATGGCAAGAAAAAAAATTATAAAAAATAATCCTTGTTGAATGATACGTGTACATGATTTTAAAAAAATCCAATTTTTTTAAATCCAAAATGATATCACATATTTGAGATACATTTTGGACATCGTACGAAACATAATAAATAAATGATCTTTAGCATTTATTGCAGACTAATGTATTATATCAACAGCATCCGAATTCTTTTGTGATATTAATTTTTTACTTCCCATAAAAATATTGATTTTTGAGGTTAATATTTTCTTTTTGGAGAGAATAAAATTTGGAGCTAATTTTATAAATAAATAAATTATCTTGAAAGGAGATTAATAAATGTATATTTCAAAGATATTTTATTAAAAGCTTCAGTTTAGAACCATTTTTAAAAATTTTTAACAGCGTATCTAAAAGATAAAAATGGTCAAAGTGGTCAAGTGGTATGATATTGGATCCTTACAACATTTTGAAAATCATTTTATGGCCCTTTTTCCATTTCTGACCGTCGGCTCAAGGTTTATCCATTTCATCTCTCTTTCTGCTCGTTCAAGTTTTATCCCGATTATTGCAACCGAATATGGGGTCAATCCATTTCGAATCACCAAATTTGGCAAGGTAAAGTTGCTCGACATTTTTAATTTTCCTAATTTTTAACCATAAAACTATGTAGAAAACTATGTAGTTTTCTACATAGTTTTATGAGTTTAAAAACACGATTAATTTTTTTTTTTGACCTTACAATTTTTTTGGGACTGCCATTTATAACCAGCTACTGAGTCATTTTTTGCTGAAAAACGTGTTTTACGGAAAATACTGTACCTGCTTAATTTTATGCCTATCAAGATGAATAAAAACTAAAATGGCCAGTATTAAATTGTCTAAATTTCAGGTCTACATAACACGGTTTTTGAAAAGCTGTATAAAAAATAGGAAGAGGTTTTCAAGATTGAAATTTTTACAACAAGGAGCCCTATGATGGATTTGAGTAAGAAAAAAAAATTAGTGAGTCTGATTTCCTTCGTAAAAAATAAGGGCAGAGAAATGTGGTGTTTTACCTTTCATTTCTAACATATTTAAACGTTTTTTTGGCCTAGATCTTTAAGTCTAACGACATTTTCTTATAACCTAAAATATAGTCAATTTTATGCTGAACATTTCAGTTTTTTATTCATCTTGATAGGTATAAAAATAATGTAGCTACAACATTTTCTGTGAAACACGTTTTTCACAAAAAAATTACTCCGAAGATGGATAAAAATGGCCACCCCAGAAAAGTTATGTAGTCAAAAAAAATTTCAATTATGTTTTTAAACTCATAAAACCATGAAGAAAACTTGGATATAAAATTATAAAAATTAAAAATGTCGAGAAACACCCCCATTGTGATTTGAAATGGATTGACCCTATGTTAAAATTATTTTCATCGGTTTTAAATACTGTTTTCCAAAAGTTTAAAATTGTATGTACTACTTATTTTAAAAACTGTAGCCTTTTATAGAAGATTTACAGAAGCAGCGTATTCCTTACTACACCATTAAGACATCTGTAAATTTCGAGACTTCTTCATGGTTTTGAAGAACAACTTTACCAGTAGCTGATAGAATTTGCTGATATTCGACTTTGCATTTATTTCAGTGTTAGATAGAATACTTTTTCGAAGGTATCGAGGGTCACTAGTGCTCAGTATTCTTGGGCGTCCATTCGAGATCCAGATTGAGAATTCAAAAATGCTTTCCCGAAGATTCCATATTCCAAATACCTGTTTGCACACTTTCTCACCTTCTTTGACCTTCTAAAATTATATATATACATGGAATTCTCCACATTTCTTAACTTTGTGAACAAATTTCTAATTTCTACGCTTATCTCTTTCCCTGACTCCATACGGATTCATAATCATTCATCTAGCGATTTCAGCATCAGGAAAATTGGTTCATGATGATAGTATTCCAAATATTATCATCATGAGCCAATTCCAATTCTATCTGGTTCCACATTCCAAATACCTGTTTGTACACTTTCTCGCCTTCTTTGACCTTCTAAAATTATATATGTACATGGAATTCTCCACATTTCTTAACTTTGTGAACAAATTTCTAATTTCTACGCTTATCTCTTTCCTTGAAACCATACGGTTTCATAATCCTTCATCAAGCGATTTCAGTATCATGAAAATTGGTTCATGATGATAATATTCCAAATATTATCATCATGAACCAATTCCAATTCTATTTGGTTCCATTCCAATTCTATTTGGTTCCACATTCCAAATACCTGTTTGTACACTTGCTCGCCTTTTTTAACCCTCTAAAATTATACATGTACATGGAATTCTTCACTATTTCTTAACTTTGCTAACAAATTTCTAATTTCTACACTTATCTCTTTCCTTGAAGTCTTACGGTTTCGTAATCCTTCATCAAGCGATTTCAGCATCATGAAAACTGGTTCATATTGATAAAATTGCTTGACGTTGACAGTAATTCAATTCAAAACGTAAGTTGGACTGAACCTTTGAATTTCTTTGAGGAATTTCTTAATGTTATTTTTAAATTTTTTTAAGGATTTATTAAATTAAAAGGATCGGGATGTGGAGATTTTGAAGCTCACGTTGTTAAGATTGTTTGCTGATGCCATAAATCAAAAAAATTATTTTTGCGTAAATTTTGATTCATTCTGAAATAATTCAAAGCAACTTTTTCAAATTATAAACGATTAAAATCATATTTATAATCATGAAATATTTTTAACACTGATGGAACGTATCGAAATGCAATAAAAATTCCAACAATCATTTTTATTTGAGGAATTTAGAATTGTTTATTTGAATTTCTTAGGTGACTATATACTTTTATGACATTTAGTTTAAAAGAATTGTATGTTTCTAAAATTTTATAGCAATAATAATAATTGTATCAAACTTTTAATTTATGAAATATTTTTTTTTCATTTTTTCTTGAAAGATTGATAAGGGAAAGATCAATTAAATATTCAGCATTTAGACCAGGGGTTTCCAACTGGCGGCCCGCGGGTGGCATGCGGCCCGCGGTGCCTTTTTTTGTGGCCCGCGAAGACTTCTAGGAAAATAATTTGCAGCATCAATTTAGATATTCTTAGTTAACGAAAAATGTTTTTGTAAAAATCTTTGTTTTCAAATGCTGTTCATTTACAAAAAAGATTGATTTTCCTCGAATTCCATGAAAGTAGGGTGTCCATTCATGCTCTATTTCATACCTCCCCCCCCCCCACTTCTCATTTGACCCACATCTTATTTAAATACCCACTTATTATTTGACTTTTTTTGTGCGTGTCTGTGTAATTTAACGAAAGTTGGCCAGTCATAATCAAGGTCGTTGTTGGAGGTTCATCCTCGAATTTTTAAAAATTTCATAGTATATACTATACACAAATCCCCCTCCCTCAAGAAAAAAAGTCCTGGGTATGGTCATGATTAAATTGCGGCCCTCCACTAGACAGGTGTTTTCGATTGCGGCCCTTGGACACTTGTAAGTTGGAAACCCCTGATTTAGACTTTTGTGATTCCTCATTCATATCTTTTGAATGCGATAAGATACGTAAAATACATAAAGGACAGGAGACTTCAATACATTTATCACTGTGAAATTGTATTAAAGGCTACCTTACAATTTTGTAAACGCGTCACAAATATCTTTAAATGTGTATAGACAAAATAAATATCCGAACAACCACTGAAAATAAGGGTGAAGGTTTCTTACAATAAGTAACGTTTTAATGCTTTAAATATCTCGCAGTCTCATTCTGTCATTTATCGCTTGTCGGCTAAAAACAAAATAAGCTTTTGTGTTGAAAAAGCGATGATTGCCACTTATTACTGCGACGTCTAAACATGCGCAAACAGTAGAGCATCTGCAAAATTTCGTTGAAGCACATCGGCCAGTGCCATGGTTACGATATTATATCTGATTTTAATGAGTCGAGTGATGTTTCTCCAGAACCTGCTGTAACAAATCACACACCACTGAACTTTAACCCAACGTTTTTTGTCTAAGAAGATGATTCTAAGAGGAAAGCAATTTTTTTTTGTATATTTGTAAGCCAGTTTTAGAAAGTTCTTGAGATTTTATCATGTTTTAAGTAAAAGTTACAATTTATTCCGATTCCCATTAGATTTTCTGGTTTAAAACCCCAAAATTACATAAACTTTTTTGTCCGGACTTTTTAAGACACTAAGGAGACTTAAAAGCATTGGTTATAAATGGAATACTGTTTATTTTTAACTTCTTACATAACTATCCTGATCATATAAAATTTTCAAAGGCATTTATAAGATTTTTCAGTTTATTATTCTATAAAATAAATACTTTTAGTATATTAAATATGTTTGCAATATATTTAGTATGTATTACTCATATATTATAAGTTTAGAAATATTTTTCATTTAATACATCCCTATTTTCAGAACTTTCATGTTATGTCCTGTCACTGATTGCATTGTAACTCATCCTAAAAAAGACGCATAAACAAAATCGTAACTTTGAATTATGGATACATGCTTTTATTGTTATTTTCTGTCACTGCTTGTAGTATAACTCAGCCTGAAAAAGACGCATAAACCTAATCGCATCATTGAACTATGGTTACATGGATTTATTCTTATGTCCTGTCACTGCTTGAATTATAGCTTGAATTATATATTTGAATAATTAAAATTAAAAGAGAAATAAATAAAAAATAATAATTGGAGATAAATTAGAAATTGTCTGAAATATTGTCAATGTATTCCAAACATAATAACTTTTTACAGTTGAAAACTGAAAACAAATTTCAGTTTCACTGCAATTGAACCTACTTTACTTACTATTTAAGACATTTAAATAATATAAATAGTATATTTTTTATATGTTACATAGGACAATATTTGGGCTATTCATTTTTTTTTCTGTGCTAAGCCTAAGATTATCTAGCACAAAAAAAATCGGAAGTTACTTGTAGTTGTACTATTTACGATTCTAACATATTTCAATAAAAAATGCACATTTTCTACGGGATGTAAAATATTATATAGAGGTTATATAAAGGGGTATATAGGGGTTTTTTAAGCTGTAAAGTTTGAGTATCTTATCCCTGGATAAATGATTTCTATAAATAAATTAGCATTCATATTTTGGTAGAATGTCTTGTATTTCCATATTATAAAATAATACATAAAATTATAACCAAGTTGCAATTACACAGTTTTTTCGGATTCGTAAATAATCTCTACGTTTTGATTATAATTTTACATTCTTTGTTCTTTTCGAGGACCATTAAATTTATAGTTATTTGGAATTGAGATACAGATAAAAGGATGTGTTACTAAGTCAGGGGTTTCCAAAGTTTGGTCCACGGACCCATGGCTATCGTGTAGTTGTCGGGGATTCAAAAACTATAGGACTTTCCCTCAACAGAAGTTACAAAATTGTTAAGTATGGCACCAATTTTTTGCCAAAAAGTATTCTTTAGAGTTTAGAGGGAAATTTGGGAAATACCAGGAGAAATATATCATACATGCAAGAATGACGTAGAGATATATCTGAAATATTTTATATAAGCTAATCACTTCTTAATAATTTTCTGTTATATAAACAATATATTTATCTACGATTATCATTAAAGCGTCTGAATTATTTTTTTACTTTCGTATAACGATTATTGTGAGCAATCCCTGCACTTGTTATTCTATAAATATATATAAATACATAATACACACACACACACACACACACACACACACACACACACATATATATATATATATATATATATATATATATATATATGTATATATATATAGGTGGTTATCAAAATAATGGAAACACTAAGAAACACCATGAAAACCTTTCTTAAGAGGGCGCAGAATCACCTTTTTCATGTAATACCACATGATTCACCTTGGAATTGGACTATACAAGTCATGGATAGTGGTTAAGAATATATTATACCAATCTCCAGGGAAAAATCATCAAAGTTCCTGTAGAGATGCTGTGGTGGATATCGAAACCTAGCTCTTTCCGCTTATACAGATCACAGTGGTAGTAGAATATACGGTCGGGGGGATTTATCAGGGCAAGATAAGATATTTCTATGCTCTTCAAACCAATACTTGATAGATTTAGCTGTATGTATAGGGGGATTATCATTCTAGAGAACGCCATCTCCTGCAAGAAACAATGTTTGCACCACAAGATGGACTAGTAAGCTAAAATTTACACATAATCCTCCCCATTCAATCTCCCTTTTAGGGTAACAATAGGGCCTGAAGAAAACCATAAGATGCCATCCCAAACCCTCATGGATCTACCTCCATGATTGACAGTTGAGATCACACAGCCAGAATCTTACGCTTGTGTAGGTGTTCTCCAAGCATACGCACGTCCTGTTGCGAGGTACATTGTGAAGAATGATTCGTCGGACCAAATGCCGTCTTTCGACATATTACTCGACCACGATTTACGCTCGTAGCACCATTGTGGACGATATTTTGTATTGGCATCTTTTACAGTGGTTTCGGAATAGCTACTCTTCTGTAAATGCTTTGTTTGTGAAGTTCCCTTCTACCTCTAATGGCTGATATCGGAACATGCAGATGCAGATTGAGCTTTTCGGTCATTTTGGTTGCAGTTGTTTTCTATCTTCATGTCACAATCCGCTTCAATACCTCGCCCGTCTCTTTCACTCCCTTTCGTCCACTATTCTGTTTGGCAAAGGATGTTTTTACTTGCACTCTATATGCTATCATGACTTTCGATTCCATAGCTCGAAAAACACCCATTAGCCTGGGGGTTGCAGTTACAGATACTCAAATTTAAACGCGCTCAAACAATTTGTCCTTTTCGCAAGGTCTGCAAGATTTGACATTTTACGCTGTTCTTCCCAAAAGCACGATGCCTTTAGCTTCATTACTGCTACCTGACAGTAGAATAATACATACACTATATTATGTAAACAAATGCCGGTGGCCAGACTTGTGTTTAAGGAATACGAAGCACCAATAAATGTGTGTAAATACCAATAAATGTGATAGGTGTTTCCATTATTTGGATAACCACATGTATATATATATATCGCAACCCGGCAAGAAAAATTACCCAATTCAAAAAATTGCAATTTTGAGGTTATGTCATTGAAAAATATGTAAAAATCAATCGTGCACGAAACGCGACGCATCTCTATCTCGCAATTAATATATATATATATATATATATATATATATATATGTGTGTGTGTGTGTGTGTGTGTGTATAAATAGATAGATAGATAGATAGATATTGATAGATGATGGATAGAGAGATAAATTAAGTATATAAATTATGTGTAAAGATAATACGTAGTGACTGCCCGGCATGGATACGTATATGAATAAAAGTAGATTCTCTCAGATGCTTTGAGGTATGTGCACATACTGATTAGCAACGCGTTTTCAAAGTCCACTTACCCCTTAGAGGGCTCTTAGAACCATTTATCGTAGAAGCCGGTCCTTAATCTGGAGTGTTAAAAAAATTAAAACATCGGCTTTGCATCAGTCATTCTGGGTCGCTTATCTTTAGCGTATGTGATTCGAAGGCTGGTTTTACCCATACCTTTGACGGAGTAATTTATTAGTCTGAGCTTAAAATACGTATAAAGAGCGGGTAGATAATTAATTTTTTTTAGGATCAACAAGAGAAAGAATGGTAACATTGTACTCTCCTAGTATCAATGATATTCGTTTAGACCCTTTTTTCATTGGAGAAAGAATTTTCTCCTCCCAATTGTCCCATTCACAAAAGAAACGACAAAAATTCGTGTAATCAAATTGCAATCCGAGTAAAAATGTCCAAAATCTTTTGGCCAACTCGTATATTTCAAGATGTTTACAAAAAGATGCTATTGCATTTTACTAACGATTTAAGCATATATATATATATATATATATATATATATATATATATATATATATATATATACATACATACATACACACACACACACACACACATATATATATATATATGACACGAAGCTTATTCTTTCCCAACTTCATCATGGTGTCTTATATCATGTTCCTCCATCTTAACTTTTCCCTAATATATTTATTAACGATATAGCAGTCAGTGAATAAACGCCTGTGGCAAAGAACTACAACTTAAATACACCTAAGAATTTATTTCCGAATGTTAACTACCTCAATTCAATCCATATTAATTATCTGCCAAGCCATCACCTTGATCCTCTCGATGCGTGACCAACCTAATCGAAATCTATCCCTCTCTGCGTTAAAAACTCTTTGTTTCAAACCGTCTAATGCTATTGCGCATGCTCGTGACGTCTGCGCCGATGATGCACAGGTGGAGTTATAGCTGTCAATCATATCCAACCCCAAAAGCGGGGATTCCCCTTTTCCTGCAGTGCATCTCGCAATACGGAAAACAGTGATATTTAATGCTAGAAATAAACTATTCTGAAGCCCCCCCTGTAATTTTCTCAATTGTTTTGACATATATATATATATATATATATATATATATATATATATATATATATATATATGGTTAAAATGCTTTGTAGAGTATTCGTGCATATATACTATTCATAAAAACAAAAACAAAAAGTACTACGTATTTGTAGGGTAATTCTGGAAATATTTAGAATTAGCATGCGAACAAGAAAACGATATTTTGTTACATGGAACAAAAATTTTGCTATCTAAAATTATTATACCAGTTTATTTATAACTAACAAAATAATTGTATATAGGGAAAGGGACATAAAAATATTTCCTTAGTCAAAGTTTTCCGCTGTTAAAGTTTTTTTCTTAAGGCTGCTGTAGACTAACCCTATTGGATTCGCTCATCTCAATGTTAACCTCTGTGGAAAATGTGACCAAGGACTATCTACTTGGATTTAAAGATTCTCTAAGAAAATTTTTACTCCGTAATGGAAAAAAAAAATTTACAATTTGGGCATTTTTCGTTTTTAGAAGAAATGCAAATAATATTTTAAAATTTCAATTATTCGGGGGGAAAATCTGATATAGTGCATTCTAAACGCTCATTAATTACTTTGGTGGACAAAATTTATAAAATGAATCCTGTTGTAAGGTGCAGAAAAGTTCAGGCTGTCTTAAAATATCATTTTTATTTGATTATCAGCATTTATGTAGCTGTAAATAGACAAATATTCCCCATAGGTTAACACTATGGTGAGCGAATCCAATAAAGTTGGTACACAGCAGCCTTAACAGAAGTTTTATTGGGCTTCAATATATACATTATTATTTTTTACGGCTGTTAAAAGGGATTTTGTAAACTGTTACTTTTGACACTCAGAGCATCGGGATTATTCAGGTTAATATTAAAGTTAATCACTGAGGGAATGTAGATATGCAACATTTCCCGTTGCTATTTTTCTATGACCTATGAATACTATGAACTGAGTAACCCCCAGGGAGTCTTAAACCGAATCAATTCCTGCCATCTAAGACTAACTATCATCATACTGTGCTGTTTGTTATGTAAGTATCTTAATGAATACTGACTCTAAATATTAAAATATTTCTTCTGCTCAATCTACTTTTATTTTGCATATAAAAATTATATGAGATAGGGCTTTTTTCGAGATGCATTTAGTTGCCTAAAAGTATATAAAAGTCGGTAATTTTTTTACATGTAAAGGACATGTGTGTTTCACCATACTCTCCTATTTCTTATATATCTGTTTTACTGATTACTAACGTTAAACAGATTAAAAATTTTTCCACAGAATTTACTTATCATTTTGCTCATAAAAATTATATGAGATAGGGGCTTTTGAGGAATGTATTTAATTACTTAAAAGAATGAAAAAGTCATAAATTTTTAAAAATTTAATTTCTGCTGACTGATTTTTTTTTTCAAGTAGTGAAATTTTACGTTAGAGGATTTACCAGATCGTGATATTTTATTTTTAGTTTAGTCCTTAAGCCACGAAGAAATTTGTGATTAGTAGTTATTAAACCTATTCGACTGAAAAATAGGTACTCTATTTTAATAAATAAATATTTGAACCAGAGGAGTTTTACAAAATTCTAGGTTTCTCAAGAGGATATAGTTATAAATTTCAATTAAACATCAGTTTTATTAAATTTTACTTTTTAGAAAATCAGAAATCGTAGTTTTACTAGAATTAAAGCTTCAGCATATTATTTTTTTCTTGCTTGGATCGAATCTCGGAGTGCATCGTTAAATACTTTCTTGTCTAGGCCGGATATGGGCACGTTAAATCTACCGGAAGGTCCCTCTACGAGGGACAGTGAAGGTGGGAGAGAGTACGATCCCCCCAGATGTCGCTCCTGGGGGTACTCGGTCAAAATTGAGGTGACAACTAGCTAAGACAGACTCCGACCCTTGTGGTGCTATTTCTATGAGGCCCGGTATATAGAGTTTAATCGAAAACAGGGATTTTTAGATACTTGTTAGTATTGATAAAAAAATCTATCTATCTATCTTTATCTCCCTCTCTCTCTCTCTCTCTCTATATATATATATATATATATATATATATATATATATATATATATTGACTGGTATAAAAGGATTAGGGTTATAAATTTTGTATACCATATTACATTTCTTGTTTCATAATCAAATTTTCATTCCAGTCAAAAGATTTTTTTATCAATATTAACAAGCATGTAAAAATCACTGTTTTTGACTTAAGCCCTTTATACCGGGCATCATAGATTTAAAAACAGGAGCTGCACACTTCAGCCCGTAGCCTATATGGACCTGGTCTGGAACTTCCAGCCAGGGGGCATAAGAAACAACAACAACAACAACAACAACTTTTTTTGAGTTACTGATTCAGGACCCCTGTCTAAAAGAACATGTGCACTTGTCGCAATAACTAAAGATTATTTTCTCTTAAAAAAAAAATTAAGCATGTAGTCCACGCCATAAATCTGCTTCGAAGAAACCAGATGTTCAGAGGGCTTAGGTGTATGGCTTACATCACCCGGCCATCTTACTGCCAACACGGTATATTTATTATGATATTAATATATAAGCGTCTCAAGATGGCAGGCGGGTACAATCTCTTAGCATGTGCGTGACCTCCCGGTGAGTGTCTGTGTTTGCTCACCTCGCGTCTGCATGCACTTATTTTAAAGTGTCCGCCTGTGTTCTTAATCAGTTAGACCATAAATTGTCTGGAGGGATGCTTATATGCAGTGTTAGGTCATTACGTATAGCAAGCAGACTGGCAAGTTCCGAATCTTCCGGTTGCGAGTGTTGCTTTATGTTTTGTCGGTGAACCTTGGTATAATTTTAGACGAATTAATGTTTTATTCATGGGTTGAGGAGGAAGAAATGCAAGTAGCAAAGACTGCAGTGTTTCGCAAAGATATTTAAGCAGGGGCAGAAATGAAAACTCATAGACAGGTGCGATGCTGAAGGGCGTGAAAAAATGAAGCATCAATTTAAGTGTTTGAAATTCAGAAATATCAATTGATTAAGACAGGGAAGGGCAATTGTTTTGGCCCGGGGGCCACTTTGTGTAAGCGGAGGTTAGCGGAGAACCGCACCTTTAAAATTATTGCATTTATTAGTTAACTTTGAATTTCAGAAAAGGTATGTATTGTATCATAAAAATCAATAAATATAAATTAAATAAAATATGGGCTGTTTTTCTGGCTGTCTTGAAGTTTTTGGCTGTCTTTGGCAGTTTTTCTGACTGTCCGGATTTTTCTGGGTGTCTTGGCGGGCCACAAAAAAACTGTAGCCGGCCGCTATTTACCCACCCCTGGATTAAGCAATTGTCTTTGAAATTTGCAAAATTTTGAAGCACAATTGTCTATAAAAGTACATTTGCAATTGAAGAGACATAAAAACATAAATCTAATGTAAAATAGCAAAATTTTACATTAGGAGGTTTATTACATTAGGCGGATATTTTATTCTTGGATTAATATCTAAGCAACGAAGAAATTTGTGATTGGTAATTATTAAACCTATTCGACTAAAAAATAGGTACTCTATTTTAATAAATAAATATTTGAACCAGTGGACTTTGGAAAATATTAGCTTTCTCAAGAGAATATAGTTATAAAACTCAATTAAACATCAGTTTTATTAAATCTTACATTTTAGAAAATCAGAAATTGTATTTTTGCTAGAATTAAAGATTAAGCATATAATTATTTTTTTAGTTACTCATTCAGCCCCCCTGCCTTAAAGGACATTGCTGTAACTTAGGATTATTTAAAAAAAAAATTAAACATGTAGTCCACGCTAAAAATCTGCATTAATTATTTAAATTGCATATTATGTTTAAAGGTTTATATTTTCCAACAGGTAAACTTCGTTCTTATAGTACTTCATTAATTTTTTATTTCCTGCCAATTGTTGGGTACTTCCTTAAGGATACACACAGTGACTAAACCAACATGACTCCTTATGAGGGAAAATTCAGAAACCTTGCCTGACCGTGATTCGAATGCGCTAGAGTCGCTAACCATCATACAACATGTGCATGTGCA
The DNA here is from genome assembly GCA_907164885.2 of Dolomedes plantarius. NCBI lineage: Eukaryota > Metazoa > Arthropoda > Arachnida > Araneae > Dolomedidae > Dolomedes > Dolomedes plantarius. The sequence goes on along the minus strand of OU015498.1, from coordinate 66,791,168 downwards.
GCTTGCCCGCGAGTTAATGTGGAAAATTGTTACGGGTTTTCAATCTACTAGCCGCTGCGCGACCAGTATGGTCGCTATTAGTTTTATATTTTCTTTTGCAAAACAACTCAACTCAACGTAACATATGTAAGGGATGTTGCAATTATCTGTCATCATAAATATAGATTGTTAAGGAATATTCTCCATAAGGCTGATTCTAAAACATCGTGATTAAAAAATATGAATTACCATTACTTCAGAACAGAGTTAAAGATAAGACTGAGAAACTCAACATCAATGATTTTAAAAATTACACCCCTCTCTCTATGTGCTATTTTTCAAAATTTAGATATCTACACTTTATCATTACATCAAATAAGAAATTGTTGGGGAAAACTTTTCAGCAAATTTTTAAAAGAGGAGCAAGAATTCCGCAAGTACTAAAATATAATGTGGATTACATCACTCTCTGTATGTACTACAGAGGCTGTTCACACATTTTTTAGACGATGTATATTGTATTCACAAAACTAAATTACATAAAATTCTTGTGTTTTAAATGTTCTATTTGACATCCCTTATTCTGAACTATCTTTCGACACCGCAATTTCCAGGATAATAATGCCTTTTGAAGTGTCAGAAGAGGTATTCTATCCCATTCCTCCTGAACAGCTTTCCAGAGTCCTGTAAGGGTTTTGGGACGACGTTTGGATAATGCAGATTTTAAAAGTCCGAAAGCACAAAAATCCATAGGTGATACATCGGGAGATTTAGTGGGGATATCAGTGAAGGGTATGGCCTTGATACCAGTTTTTTGTTCCATTTCTTTTAGGAAATTTACAGTGGATTTTGATGCGTGACTGCTAGCTTTGTCCTGATGGAGTCTCACAGATTGATGGCACTGTGGGTAAAGCGATGGTATTTCATTCAGAAAAATTGGCCATAAAATATGTTCCTGATAGTATTTGGAGTTAATCTTGACATTTTTTCCACTCTCTTTATTTTTAACTTGCCATTATAAGAAAAACCAGCAACAATCATGAATCCCTTAGAAAAACTTTCTTTCGATTCTTTGAACCATGTACTTAAATCTTTTTCTCCCCTTTTATGATAATAAATGGCTCTTTTTTTGTTGCAGTCATTTAAATACACCCATGATTCATCTATTGTGACAATTGTTTTCCATTTTTCTTTGGATAAGTGTTTCTCATATAGAATTCTGCAGCGTGTCCTGCGTTCAGCGATATGATTTGGAAGAAGACGATGCACATTGCGTTTTTTCGCTTTCTTAAGATTTAAATCAACGTTTACCATTTTGTTTACAGTGGACACCGAGCATTTTAATGATTTTGCAACTGTCCTTTGACTAGGGGGATTTTCTTTTAACATTAAAAAACATACCTTTGCAATAGTCGAAGATGTCCGTTTTTGCCTTGGATACTTGTTTGGAATTTTTGTCCCACTTGAGGCTCCAATTTGACGTTTTTTTTTCCTTTCTTGTTGACGATATTACCTATCGACGCTTTAGATATCACAAAACCATGACTCTCACATCGTTTTTAGATAACGGAGTATGCATATTTCTCTTCGGAAAGAGCATAAATGTAGCCTTCGAACCACTGCTTTGTTAAAAACGCCATTTTGAATAAAAATAAAACTTTCAAGCCGCAGACCATAATTTTGACTTTTAAAAACATAGTACAATAGCAATTATTTCTTTTGCAGCAAACGAATTTTTATTACCGCTTACCAAAATCGTCTAAAAAATGTGCGAACAGCCTCTGTATTATTCACAATTCAGATATCTCCACTTAATCATATCAAATAATAAATTGTTGAGAAAATTTCTTCACTTATAAAAGGAGTAAAAATTCAGCAAGTACTGAAAAAGAGTACAAAATTAACTATTACTGGCTCTCGGTTGGTATGCCGGCGACGATTAAGCCTAACTTCGTGGTCATTTATGCTCTCTCTTTTACGCCTCTCTTAATGAATTATTTCTTCTTCGCTTTCTTTCTTGAGGCTGTTCCCAATTTTCATCTGATCGTGCAGCACGCTTTCGAGCATTCCTGATTTCAGTGCGTAAATCCATGTTGACACGCGGTTGCAAATTGCGGACGGCCGCGAATGTTTACATCTTGTAGTTGCAGTCGTTGCTATTCGGAGTGTAGAAATATCGTCGATTTTTGTGCCTCATACCTACGCGTTATATATATATATATATATAGATTTCATATTGGCAAATCTATGCAAAATCTATTTATTCACGATGGAAAGAATAGGTTAAGCCTTAATTTTTTTGTTACAACTTCTTTGATGCGATATCACGTGATTGGGTGGGTTAATAGCATTTATAGGGAAACAATATTTTCTAAAAGGATGCTGACAGTTACTTTGCAAATTAGATTTAGTGTAGTTAAAGGTTTTAAGAATGTATAGAGAACTTACTGGAAGGCAAAAAGAATTCCAATTTTATCTGTATACAGAAGAAAATTACTTTATTTAGATAAAAAGGGCTATTCAAATTTGCGACATTTGAGACAGTGTTTCAGATTTTTCAGTTAAATTGTGATGTTTAATTGATCCAAGATTTAGTTTTAACATATCTGAGCAAGCAAAATTAACTTAGATTTAATATATTTCTGCTGTCAAAGATACTGTTTTAATGTTTTTACACACAAAATTAATTTACAGCGTTTCTACGATCCAAGAGTCTGTTTTGATATACTCATATATAAAAAAAAATATTATGCTTGTAACATCTTTTATACCACTCTCACTTAATTTTTTTTCTCTTTAATCGAACCCGCCATTTCTGGCCAGTAATTTAACCACTGCACTACTTGGCTATGCTGTTTATCCTTCTTCAATTTTCTAACGTACCTTGCAATCCCAAATCTTGGTTGAAAATGCTTCATCTTATGGTAGGATCCCCTGTAATGAACCGTTATCTAACACTGCAGTCATTCATTCTTTTTACTATCATTAATGAGGTAGGACGGGACAAGTATCGAACGTACCATGTTCCTGCGTCTTGGCTGATATTTTAAATGTTGAAGTACCGGACCGTGCCGTTGTTGTTTCGGGCTGAAGGATGCTGCCCCGGTTTATAATGGCACCACAAGGGTCGGAGTTCGAATTAACCAGGTGCCACCTCAATTTGACAAAGCATACCCAGGGATGACATCTGGCTAGATCGTACCTGCTCCCACCCTCTCTGACCTCATAGAGGGATTTTCCGGTCTACGGATTTAAAGTGGCCATATCAGGCCTAGACGCGGAGGTATTTAATGGTTCTCGTCGGGATTCCATCTGAGCCCCTTCGGCGCCGAAAGCAAACGCGCTACCACTAGGCTACTTTAAGCCCGGACCATGCCGTTGGCCAGCCTTAGACACGAATTATTGTTACTATTGTCCTTTTTGCTGATAATCAAGAATCATTTCACAGTAATAGGATATTTGTTGCAAAAAAATTGTCTTGGCTAGCGTACAAGATCTTACAATCTTGTATGCTTAGAATATGCAAAGTGTGCAGTTATTTTTAAAATTTGTGCAATCATGTGCAAGGTGCTTTTATTGATGGACTTCTTTTAATTTCTTTCATTTCTTCGAATGTGTTGGGAATAACGAGAAGTGTTACGGTACGCCTAGATAAAAATTGGGTACGGCAAAGTTCTTTTGCAGGACTTTCATTAATACCTCACTGCGACCTGTAGTTATAAGTGTAGTTAATTATTTTAGAATTAATATCTTGAGGAAAAAAACCTAAAAATATAAATGAAAAGAACTCAATGTATTCAAATTTATAAATATATAGATATTTTTTTATATTTTTGCCATTCTCCAAAGGTGTAATATCTAAATAAAGAAAAAAGGTATGTTTTAGAAGTTGAAAATTTAAAAAAGCTTCAAAATTAAAAATAACTACGGTCAGTTTTAGCTAATGAATTAATGAAACACATGAAACACATCTTGTAAGTTTTCTGAATATTGTGCATTCTATTCTTTATTGTTTTTTGTTTTATTTTATTTAAAGAAACCGAGGAATGTTGATTTTGCAATTAACTTTTCAATTCAGGATAAAATTGGTTGGAAATTGCTAACAATGAAGGTTTTTCTGTTGTGAGAGGGCTGTTGTAAGAGGGGTTGTAGGAGATCGTTTGGAAGAACCCTCTTACTGCTGCCTTATAAGCTGTGAGCATAAAAGTAAAAACTGAAATTGTTATATATACTTATTATATATGGAAATCAATAATGAGGAGAGTTTTTGTACAGTAAGGGGCTGCATTGCGTGGAAAATATTACATATAAGTGGGCAGAAGCTTAAAAACCCCTAATCTTTAATTTTTTTCGTAGAATCTATCAATTAAGGAAATGTTTATTTTTGATAAGTTTTCGGGTAGGTTGTCTAACTCTCACGCAGTATGAACTGCTACAATATCTACAGTTTCTTACATTTTTATAGCAGTTACAGTAACAGCTTGTTATACACTGTTATTATAACAGCTGTTCAGTCACGATACACAAATTTTAGTTCATGGGCTGTATCTGAGTGCAGATGCCAAGTATTTAAGAGCTTGCTTTTATAATTTGACATCTGCAGACTGAGCTTAAAATTTGAAATGAGCTTGGAATGCTTCTTGTAATAATGTTATAAAAGAATTTTTGCTTTTATCTGCACTGATAACTTTTGTTATTCAGGGAGCAGAACAGAGAATTGCTGTTGAGATGTTAATTTAACATGTTCGTATAGCAAAACCAAACAAATCTAGGTCTTGTCTCGGCTTTCTAAATAGGATATAGATCAGGGATTCCCAACTTGTGCTTCGCGGAACTCTAGGGTTCCTCTGATAAATTCTGGGATGCCGCAATAAGATTACCTGTAATTAGTAATATGAATATTAAGATTCCACACTCAACAACTAAACCAAATATTGAAAGATATTGGAAATAAAGGAAAAGAAAAAGCATAATCTTTAAAATTAATTAGCAGTTTGAATTAATGACATAATGTTTTTTTATGCCTTGTTATATACAAGATAAACATAGCACATCAATTTACCATTACCTTGAGAAGTATTTTATTTTAAATTATTTAAATTATATTAAATTTTTATACTTTAAAATTAATTCTTTAAATTGCATATCATGTTGAAAGGTTTATATTTTTGTGCTTAAGATCAAATCTAAAATCTTCCTCCTGTCAGTCGTATTTGCCAATAAACTGGCGATCTAGCGAAGGTATGCCTAATACTATTTGAAAAAAAGAGGGTACTGGCATAATTGTCGGAATTAAAATACTTGTTTTTTTGTTTTGTTTATTGTTTTACATTTAATCAAACGGCAAAGAGAAACTTGAGATTTCCCGATTAAAAATATTTGGTAACATACTCTAGACATAGACGATGAATATAGGGGAAGGGGGAGCCACTTTGTATAATTTCAATGACCCATACAGCATCTCTAACATATTTATCTCAAAAAATGTTCGGAATAAAAATAGTCCTCATGTATCAAAAAATGACCGTATCACTCTCAAGCAACCTACCAACATAAAAAAATGTACTTGTTTATAAGGTTTTTTAATCAGGTATATGGGAAGTATATGACATTAAGCAAGGAGATCTACAAAAGGGATTAATTTTTTTTTTAAATTAGGGACTGTATTTTTAGTCTTCAGCTTCATTCATCTAATGTAGACAGAAAAAGCTCGAAGAAAGTTGTATATTACTGTATGCATCTGTATTTAGAGTCTGGTTCAAAAAGGAAGTTTCCTAGCTGCAGGACTGTTCTCTCCAGAGTTTGACAAACCAAAACAAAAATGAACTCTCGTTGATTTCAGTACAAATGTTCAAACAGAAAAGAAGAAACTAGTGCTATTTATAATAGTAAATAGTTGTTGTTTGCCTATTCGGGGCACTTGTCCATGAAGATATTGGCACTAAATCAGAGAGAATAGTTGGTTGCTTTCAGTGGGGGCACCCTATGGGTGAACCAACACCATCCTCCGGTGCCACCTCAATTTTGACCTAGCAGCCCCAGGACCTTCATCGTGGGCGATCGTACCTTCTCCCACCTTCTCTGCCCACATAAGACTTTCTGATCTACGGATATTACGTGCTTATATACAGCGTAGATACAAAGGAATTTAATTATGTTCGTCGTGATTCTAAATATAAATGGGGGCACACATTGAAGCTTTTTGAATGTTGTTCTTACTTATGCAAATTTTTGGAACTTAATCCATTACACTTGCAGCCGTGACTGCTGGTCATTTATTTAAGGTGGTACCGTAGAGGTGGTCAGCATTACCCCGTACAAGCCGGTACCGTAATTTAGAACCGAGTCAAGTGCCGAGACCGGAACACTTGACCCCGCACTTCCAAACGTAAATTTGAGAACTTGGAGGACTTTGCAGCCACGACGAATTTTACGTGCACCAGTCGCCATTAGTGTACACGGCGATGGATTTGCAGCGACTGGTGTCGAACCAGAGACATTCAGATCGCTGGCCCGCTGTCCTTGCCAACTGGGCCATCGCACCTCGCTTTTTGAATGTTTACACAAATAAAAACTTTAAACTTGAATATCAGTCTGATTTATTCGGATAAAACTTTGGATCAGGCTGAGCGATTGATTAGGCGTTGAGGGCAGTTCATTCAGGAAAACTTGGGGCTACCTAGGATGTCTAGGTCAGTGGCGCACCCAGGGGGTGGCCAAGGGGCCCTGCCCCCCCCCAAAGAAATAGAAATTGCATTATGAATATTGAATTAGCATTATAAATATTTTTATCCGTTCAACTGCCCCCCCCCCTAAAGATTAAATCCTGGGTGCGCCACTGGTCTATTTACTTATTGAAGAAGAGCTTTCATTGATGCGATGTCAGAGTGACGCTGTGCTTGTGAAACTCTAGTATAAAAAACTCTAGTAAAAATGACACCCCGTCAAATGAAAATTATTAACTCGACCAGTTCAGAATAGGAGTTTGTAATTTTTGCCTCCTGTCTCTTCAATCAGTTTAATGTTTGCAGTTTTAGGCAGCTTCTTAGAGCACCTGAATACTTTACTTTTCTCGTCAAAAATCTCTCAGCTGATAGCAATATTCCAGAACTATACAGTGCTAAGCGCTAAGAACCTATTTATCTGTTCCTTAGGTGAAGGCAAACATTATTATTAAATGCTACTAGCTCCTATTAGTTTTAAACATTTAGGACATCAGAAGGTTGAAAAGTTAGAAACAAATAGTCGTTATACTTCCCTATCGAGAGACGCACATTGAGGTAGATCTCTGGATGCTAAATATCGCACAGCCTGAATTATAAAGAGTTAAACTGTAATTGTTGTTCTCAAATATGATTGAGTTGAGTAAAAATATATGGTTATGATCTATTTATAGCAGTTCCTTTGTAAGTGTCCGGGCAATGCTCACCACTCTAAAGATTTAGTTTAAAAGGACAGTGGACTTTCAAAATTGTGAAATTTGTCCAAAAATTCATTTTTTTTATTTTATTGAATTGTGAAACTACGGACGAGTAGGAATGTGTTGCAAAAAGAATTTTAAATTTTTGTTATTGCTTTCCTAGTTATAGGCATTGGTATTTAATTAAGATATTATGTGGTTACTAATAGCAATAACTTTAAATGTGTTTTTCTCAAAATAAAAATGTTCATGTCATACGAATATTCAAACTGTTCCAGGCACATTTCTAAATATCGTATTGCTTTGAAATTTAAGTTTTATATACTTAACTGTATATCAAATAAATCTTATTGAAAAAAATTATGCTTCGTAGCTCAGAATTTCTAAATTTTGTACTTGAAAAGATGATTTATAGGTATTTTGCGTAATATAAAGGGTGTTTTCAATATTATTATTTTTCTCTCTTTATATTTTTAATGAATGCTTAAGATAAGCAATAAGTTTCATTGTTAGTTCTATAAGGTATCCTGTAAATAAAAATTACCATATTATATGCAAAAGAAATGCGCATGGAACATTTTCAATTAGGCCAATTTTTGATATAATTGATAATTCATAATTCATAAATTATTAATATTTCATCTTTAAGTTGTAACCACTTTTACATATCTATGGTACTAATGACATATTCAAATTTCAAGCAAATCCATTCAAAACAAAAAAAGTTAGGTTTGAAGGTCCACTGTCCCCTTAAGGATGTTTATCTGGCTGATCCTCACGATCCATGGTAAGGCATGAGGAATTTCCCACTTAGAAATTTTCTAATGGAAAATTTCTAAGTGGAAATTTCTAAGTGGTATTTTCTAATGGAAAATAAATCATTTTGAATTATGTTTTTTTTGTACTTAAAAGCAGATTTTAAGTAAATAATATTTTGTCTTTCAAATTACGAAATTTACAGTTGTTAATTTTCTACAGGGAACTAAGTTATCTATGCAGTTTTCTACGAATTGAAAATAATCTTAAAAAATCGAATTAAAATGGATTGATGGAAACGACACCAACTGAGTTTGAAGATCCACTTCATGATAAAATAACGATTTCAAAACTAAGCATTTGCTGTTTCATAGCTGGAAAAATACCAATAGGAAAATTGTCGATAGGATTATGTGGGAATTGAAGACCTACGAGCAAGACGTTTTGACACCCTAGAAACGTTTTACGAACAGAAACTTATATTTTGTGTTTTTTCCAAAATATAAATTAAAGACCAAATAATGGTTTTCCCTATTTTGCAAATTTTTAGTTTCAGTGTCAAAGAACGATACCTATTTTTTAATTTTGAAATTGAAAGTTTTTGAGAGTTTCTAATTAAACGTTTGGGAAAATAAAAGCAAACGCCTATTGCTCTTTAAACTGAAACTACTTAATTTTATGGAAGTTATACTTTTAGGACATAGCTAAAATTTCATACGACATGAGTTTTTAGTATGCAGTTTCATTTTAATAACCTTTTATGAATATGCAACGACAAACAATCAGCGCCGGAATTTCTCTAAATTTTAACTGATGACTGATCAGGTACAGTCATATATCCCACTTCTGAAAGAGCCATCGCCTATTACGAATTGTGGTACAAGATTGTGGTTTTGACATTTAATGTGTAATTTTGCTATTTTCTTTCGATCTAAATTTTGTTTCACTATCCGTGATAAACGATGGTTCTTTCTGAAATGGGTGAATCGATTGTACTTTGTCCGACACCATTAAAGATTTATAAGAAATTCCGCACATCTGTTATGCCTTGCTGAGGAGCCCATGCCAATGGCGAAATTTAGGTTCAAGTATAACTTTACACGAAGAATGCATATTTTTTCTTTACAAACCATACATTTGGCAGATTTTATGCATTTTGATATCAAGGCCGGGTCTTCAGTAACGATTTTTCCGACCTGCAGATAGGGCTTTATCTAGAGAAGCTACCTAGGGGGTGGGAGAGAAGTTGTTTTCTGAATATCTTTTTAAAACTGTTTGCCCCTTCTTGAGATAAGAGACAGGATGCTGTATATATATATATATATATATATATATATAAATTTAATTTTAGTGTTCGGAGGTGATTAATTTTATTTCATTTCCTGACGAATATTATACTATTTTTCGAAGATAATACGAATTTTATTGTATTATACAAAGATGATGTATTTGTATTTCATTTTTTGTAGAAAATAAATTTTTTTTATCTTTCATAGACGATAAATATAATTTTGTATTTCGAAGACAAGGAATTTGATATTTTTTCTGATTATAGAATAAAATATTTCTTTACAAAAAATTTATATTTTATTTTTATTATAAAATATAAATATTTTATTTGTTATTATAAAATATAAATATTTTATTTTTCATTATAAAATATAAATATTGTATTTTTTATTGTAAAATATTAATATTTTAGTTTTTATTGCAAAAAATTGAATCATTTTTGAAGTGATTAACCTCATATTATTTACCGAAGATGGTGTGAAAATTATCTGATTAATCGAAGAGAATGAATTGTGCATTATTTTTCGAAAATGAGGAATTAAAGTTTATTTTTCATAGATGATAAATATAATTTCCTACTTTTAAGATAACGAGTTTGATTTTATTTTTCATTATAAAATAAAACTCCTCAATTGATGAATTTTATTTCACTCTTCAAGGGTGATGGCTTTTATTGATAAATTTCTTACAATAATGTCTGATTATTGCAGCAACGATGAAAATATTGCTGTAGATTTAATTAGACTTCTTACCGCATGCTTGCCTAAAAATCCACTATCATTCTTCAGCTCCAGCAATCGACTGTCACAGCCAGGTATGGGACGATGAATCTTCATCTTCCAATCCGCAAATGCATGCTCTATCCAGTAAAACTATCCTACCAATGACAGGAACGTCTGATTTTTATTTTTTTTATCTACGTAACACATTCAGCGTAAGAAGCATGCTAAATTTTATAACTCTTTTACTGAACTCTAAACTAACGGAATTTTTACTGCACACTAACTGAAAAGAAAAAAGGAAGAAAACAATTGAAATTTTGCAAAGATAGAATATCTAAGATACCTTATTAGACACTATTTTAATTTAAGTTTCAATATCTTTTATTCATAATTTGTAGACATATTAAAAAAATATTGAATAAAAATAATAAGCTAATAGTATATAACTATCATAATTTTTTTTATATAGGGTACTACAGAACCCAAAATAAGTTAAAATTATTGAGTAAAATTATAAACAGTAATTACGGTAACCAAAAAATAATATAACGTCATTAAATTAAATGTGGGTATATCTTAAAATTTTCGTAAGTTGACCAGTTTATAGCCAATAAAAATGCAAGGAATAGTAGTGTGAAAGCAGTAAAAAGAAGTACAGTTGAACCCCGTTATAGCGAACCCGGTATATAACGAACTCAAGGATATAACGAAAGAAAATTTTGGTCCAGCCGTTTTCCTATTGTACGTAATTTAATTAGCATTGTGTCAGTTTAATGTAATCGATTTTAGTCGATTTAATTCATCAATGATCATTTTTAATAGATTTTATCATTTTTTAATACATCATTATTTAATACACATTGCAACTAATGAGTTATACATTTTGTGAACTCTACCATTTTTCTTAACGGTTCTAAAATAGCGAACTACCGGATAAAGCGAAAAAAACCTTTGGTCTATTCAAGTTCGTTATAAAGGGGCTCGACTGTAATTTTTTTAATTTTTATTTCTGATTTTAAAAAATCGATTTTGATCGATTTGCAATAACCGAAAAATTACAAAATGTCATCTTATATAATATGGATAGCATTTAAAGTTTTCTTTAGTTGACGCATTCATAGCCAGACAATGCAACGAAAGGCAGGGAGAAAGAAGTTAGAATTTCTTAGTACTTTTTATTTCGAAAAAAAAAATCGATTTTGATATTTATCCCGATTGCGTTATTCTCCGAGTACACAATATGCGTATTTAAAATGGTATATCATTTTTTGAAATCCATTCATTCCTCAACAAGTAACCTGCATCTAGAAAAAGTTTCCTGAGATCCAAGCAAGAGCAAACAAGTAAAAATTCTCGACATAGAAAAACTAAACTGGCTTTCGTACAACTTCTAACCACGCGGGCGAGATTTGACTTCCTCATAAATTTTTCCTCCTTGGCAACATTCCATGCAACGGATGACAAAATCTTGTCTGTGTTTCTGACGAAACAGCGGCTATCCTGGAGGCATCCGTTGAATTCATTAAAAAAAAGGGGGAAAGTCACTTATCGACGTGCGAGATAAAGTGGAAAATGATGTTCTTCAGATCGAAGCACAGCCTGATTCTGTCAATCACTCTTCGAAAGCACAGCTGTACAATTTCTCGCGCGTAAGATAGAGATTTCCATGGCAATAATTCGAAGCTTATTTTTCGAAGATTGTTATAATCCCGTTAAAGAAAATTTTTGATGAAAAGCAGATTAGTCATTAGAAGTATACTGAGAGATTGTTCGGTGGGTCTTTATACTAGCTAGTGAGTCGTAAGGCACAGTAGAATGGTGAAGAAAAATTTAAAAGCGTTTCCTTTGATAAAATTAGCTTTGGGCTATTCTAGGTTTTATTTTCGAAATCAAAAAGATACTGATGAGCAAAGCTACGGTATTCAGGCGAAACAATTTTTCAGAATTTAGCGAAATTTATAAACCACTACAATTAATATAGCATAAAATTTGCGAGATAGAAAGTGATGCTTCACTTTCGCTCCACTTAAATTTTTCTTTTTAAATATCGTTAAATTAAAATCAACTTCAGTTGCAAAATCTTAACGTAATGAAGCGAAAAAAGGTAAGAAATATATACTACATTGTTAGTTTCTATTGAACAAATTCCCATCGTTCCACTTAGAGATTTCCTTTTAAAATAATTTCATTAAATGGAAATTAACGCTGCAAAATCTTATTTTAATGAAAAGGTGAACATAGGATGAAATAAACGGAAAGTATATTAAGAATATGCTAAAGATATACGAGGAAAAAGAAATTAAGCTCCTGCTATTCCTTTGTTCCATTTAAAAATCTCGTTTCTTATATAAAAAATAACTTAAACTATGAAATTTTAATTTAATAATTTAATTTTTTCTCTAAGTTAAAAGAAGGACCGTTAGCAAAGAGAAAAATTTTGTAAAATAACTCATGTTACGAACAAAGGTAATCAAATGAAATGCGTTATGCACATTTATCTTAACAGCGTATGGAACAAAAGCTATATAATAGCAAAAAGATATGTATTTCAGAAATAAATAAAAAAATGTAGTAAAATGTAAAGACAGTAAAAAAAGAACAATTAGCATAGAAAACTAAGTAAAGATATATGAGAAAAACAATATGGTTCACGTAGGGAGTATATTGTTTTAATCGCAAAGTAATACATAAATGAAATTGAAACTTGAATGAAAATCAAGACTTGCAAATGATAAAATACTGCATAAAAAAATTATACTTTTAAATACTATACTAAAAACTATACTTCTTAAACCTCCTTCAGAGAAGTATTTAGAAGAGCTTCGTATACTTTGTTTCAAACGCCCCCTGGCTGGAATTTATTCCAGACCAGGTTCATATAGGCTAGGAGGCTGAGGGGTGCGGCTCCGGTTTATACTGGCACCACAAGGGTCGGAGTCCGATTTATCCAGGTGCCACTGCAATTTTGACCAAGCACCCCCAGGGGCAGCATCTGGGAGAATCATACCCTCTCCCACCTTCTCTGACCTCATAGAACTTTCTGGTCTATGAATTTAACGTACCCATATCCGGCCTAGATACGGAGGTATTTAATGGCGCTTGTCGGGATTCGATCCGAGCACCCTCAGCACCGAAAGCCGATTAGCTACCACTTAGGCTACTTTGAGCCCTACTTCGTATACTTATATAACCTATACTTCTTATTACGAGTATACGATGCTACACTTTTTAATATTATATTTAGAGAAATCTACTATATTTAGTTCTAACACTTTAAGTAATATTGGTAAAATTCTAACAATGCTATATTTAGTATTACCGTATTTTTGTACTTAAAAATATAATACTTTTATTGTACAGAAATGCAGCTTACATATAAATTACACGAAGGAAACCGAACAAGAAGGCTACTTTAAGCCCTACTTTGTATACTTATTCCACCTATACTTCTTACTACGAGTATACGATGCTTCACTTTTAAATATTATATTTAGATAAATTTACTATATTTAGTTCTATAACTTTACGTAATATTGGTTAAATTTCAGCTATATTATATTTAGTATTACCGTATTTTTGTACTTAAAAAATAATACTTTTATTGTACAGAAATGCAGCTTACATATAAATTACATGAAGGAAACATTAACTTTCAATGGCAAAGAAGGTTTCCAAAATTTCGAACGTAATATTCTGAAAAGAACCAAATGTTTTTTCTATATACATTCTTAAACAAAAAAAATCCGAAATTACGCATTATCCAAGTTTCTTATAAAAAACATTTACTTTAAAGAACATTAAGAATATGCAGAAATATTCCCTCGGAAAAAAATATTAATCTTTTGCAGTTGTATTCCTTTAAAGCATAAAAATACTTCTTAAACAGAAAATCTGCTTTGAAATATTATTTAAAAATGATATTAAGAATCAATTAAAATAATATTTGAATAGCTCAATAATTTTTAACGTAGGATTACGTTCCTCCATAAAGGTCATTCGGAAAGGAAAATTTCAGACGCTAAAATCGTCCGTCCTTACCTCGCGAGTTATAATTTTGGCAGCGCACCAAACCCAGTATGTATCGCTCGGACAAGCAGTAAACAATTAAACAGAAAAGTACCAAAATGCGTCAAAATTTTGACATACATATTTGAACTATATATATGTATATATATATATATATACATAACACATACATACGTATATACATACAAAAGCGGTAAGCAACGATAAGAAATCCTACGTTAATAACCCGCGGTAGTTTCGTTTGAAGAGACTACCTGAAATTTTTTTTAATTCTTATTTATTCTTTATAAAATAGTTTTCACTTATTTTTAACAGTTTCTTAAAATTGTAATCTACGTCGAGATTATATCTATTGTTCCTATTTACAAAAATATTATTCAAATGTTTTTTCGTAAGTGGAATTAATTAACATATAAATGTCGTTGAAAATCATCGCTTACCATAAAATTTGACTAAATACAAAACTTTGATAAATGAAAGCTCGTTTTGGGAAAACTCTTCTATATATCAGTTCGACATCTAAGTTTGATGATTTTGTAGTAAACTCGTTACGCAGCCGTTATTGCTTTAAAGGCAACTTTTGAAATGACTGTTTTTGCAACGGTTTTAAGGAATAACTTATGATGCTCAACTGTTAGGGCGATATTTTTTTTGAAAATACTGAAAATACTAAAGACATGGTAATATATTTTATGAAAATTCATCTAAAGCGTTGCGTTAAAAAAAGGAATGTCACTTCTTTTTGCATGTGGGGATTTAGCCCCTTAACCAGTTTGCCCGTACAGTGTACGGGCATCGCTATTATCTTCTTTTCTCTTTTCGTTTGCACGTGTTTTTAGTTTGTAAAGACAAATACTAATACAAAGCCTAGTACAAATATTTTTAACAGATGTCGTAGCTTGTCCATTTTATTTAAATTCTTTTAACCCGGTTTTTCTTTATTAAACGGAAGTGCGGGAATATTTGCTTTGTGGAATTTTTGTTCTACTGCTTGCAACGCTTGTGAATTCAAACCACTACATTTTTTTTTTTTAATTAAGGATGAAATAAACATCGAAAATGTACTTTCCTGTCAGATGACGGACTGAATTCTGATTCAGATTCGGAACTATCTTCTAATAATCTGGATTATTCTTCAGACCATTATTTCTGCCCTAATTGTGACGTAGGACTTTGAATTACACCATGCTTCAAATTTTACCACACAAAAAAAAAAGACTTTTGAACAATTTGCAAAAGTGTAAACTTCAAACTTTAAAGTTAGTATGAAAGAAATTTTTGTAAGATCTGTTAAACATTCTTCATTGTATGGAGAGTTTTCTTGCAAAAAGCAAACATTTAGGGTTTTTGTGTTCCAAAAATTTAAAATAAAAATAGTGTAAAAGAATTAAAAGTGAAATTTAATAAAAAATTCTTTCGCTTTCTTATTCTAGTATGATGTTTAATTATAGGAACAAAAAAATATCCTTTTTTTGGCAACATTTCTAGTGAAAAAATTGACCAGTTAAGGGGTTAATGTTGTGATGATAATTAATAGTTTTGGAAGTGATTAAAGTTAATATTAATATCGGGTATTCAGATAAATAAATTAGTAAAGTAAGTGAATAAGTAAGTAAATTTTAGTAACGATTGTGCTTTGTTTTAATCAATTTATTAAGCCTCTGCTAAATATATGTAAGGGTTATACTTGTGGTGATCAGATATTAATTGATTTTATTAATGTCATCGCATTTAGAGAAGTGTGCGCAAGTTTCTCTAAATGTTTTGACATTGAGAAGAATTAAGTTTGAAATAGATCATCACAGGTTATACCTTATTATTGTTAATATTGATAAATTAATAAGTTTTATTTATGAACCTTGTGAATGGTTGGCATATTTTTTTTTATTGTTTTTTTGGCTGGCGTTTTGTAATTTAAATGGTAAAGGTCTTAGAAATATTCTTTGCTTTTCTTCTATCCTTAAAAAAATGACCCAGCGCCTAGCAACAGCTTTGATGGCCTTCCCCACTATCGGTAACCCAATACGTCGGCTACGCGCCCTTTTTCGAAAGGGGAGAAATCTTAGAAGGTCAGATGCAAGGCGCGCAGGGATACATCGCCGGGTGGATGACCAGGCCGCCATGAAATTAAATTTACCAACAAGAACGAGATGAGGGGTGGAAAAAATTAATTGTATAAAGAATTGCAGAGTGCAAGAATGCCACCTGTAGCCTTCCCCCCTCATTTCGGCCATTACAATTCTCGGAGCATCAAGGAACTATTTGGTGTGGAGGATGGTTTCACCGGACTGATGTGGTGGTGACAAGGTGCTGACTCGGAGCGCGGGATTTTGAAAACAAGGAGAAGATTTCTGGATCCTGGAGGTGGAGGCGAGGGCGAAAGACCGAGGGGTCGGAGCTGAATGCTCTGGCCCCGGGACGACGCTAAGATCCCGACGATGATATGAGGGCCACGGGTGAATTTGCATTTTCCTTTCCTTTCCTTTCCTATCCTGTTTTTAAATTCTATCCATAACCTCTCTACTTTTTTTAAAGCTGCAGCAACATCATTAAGATTAAAATTAAATGTAAAATTAAATTAAGATGAGCAATTGCATCTAGAATGACTTAGTTTTTTTTAAATTCGCCAGCCATTTATTTCATTTTGAATTGTCATTGTATATATTTTATTATGTTGCGAATATATAGATGTTGGTTTTTATAGCAATTGTATTATTGATAATTTAATATTAGATTTCCGAAAAAAATGTTGAATAGAACTGATTGCCAGATCGGTGGTAATATTGTTAATGTAATCGGAAGGAATAAATTTGTTATGTTAAGTATATCTTTGTCATGTCGGTCCTTGCCTTTTTAGTAAATTTTCTGATTTTCAGCTTTAGGTTTTATTTTTTATTTCAGCAGAATTGAAGCTTTTCTTTTAGGTGAAATAATTTTATTTTCTAGGTGCTCTCCAAGGTTAAGTAATTTTATTAGATTTAATTTCATTTTTCTTTTGGCTCATTAATAACCACAGTGATGCAGACAGTAATGAACCTAGGGTAATTTATAATTATTATATGTTTATGGGTTATTGCTAAACACAACGCAACTTTACCATCCATCTTAAAATGTCTAACCACTAATGGCCAAATGGCAATTATTGTTGTATTTAAATTTAACTGAAACCCCACTTTAATTAGTAGGATTTATTCCTACCTTAATTTCATTAATTATTAATTAATATATATATATATTAAGTTTTAAAACAAGCATCTTCGTTACCACATTAAAAAAATACTAAAACTTGTAAAATTAATTTAATACACATCAGGTAACGTGTTAAAAATAGCATGGAAGACAGCCATATCTCTTGCATGACGTTTTTAAAGAAACTGAATGAGTTGGCCTGAAAAAAATTATGAAAAAAAAATAATTAAGTTTACTTGTTATAACATATATATCTATTGTATAATCTGCATTAGGTGATAAAATGTCAGGGTAAAATTCCATAAAGAATATACTGAAATATTCACTCTGAAAAAAATTTAATTTTTAGCTGTTGATTTCTTTATATGAAGAAAATACTCTTTAAGCAGAAAATCTGCTTTGAAAATTTAAAAAATAAATAAAAATAAGGCTGAATTAAAAATAATTTTTGAATGAATCAATAATTTTTTTAATTTTGATTCTATATTTCTTTTGATTTCATATATATATATAATGTATTTTTGTAACTCTTTTTTTTTATTTTTCAGACTTTAAAGACTTACAACTCTTGGTTTATGCGATTGTACCCATGGAAGAAAATGCATGTAATAATTTGTAAGTATAATATACACTCAAAATAATTGTTAATAAAATGTTTTTATTCCATGACATGCATAATGTATTTATTCTGTCTGTTTTTAATTTTTGCACTACACTAAAATAACATTTTGTTACCATATGATACTACACATATATATTAAATACGAAACTCGGAACTATTTCAAAATATTGTTTTTACTCAGGAAGTGATTTAAAATGTGCATTATAATAATTTAGTTTAAGGCACTATGCCAAAATCTATAGAAATCACTTTGACAACGGGTGCAGGGAGTCAGAATGTATGTTGTTCTTAGACAGACAAATCTGTATATACCGCATTGCATTGGCAATGATAAAAGCTAGAGAAACATAAAGATGTCAAACTTGACTATACAGTCGAAACCCGTTATAGCGAACCCGGTATATAACGAACTCACGGATATAACGAACGAAAATTTTGGTGCCACCTTTTTCTTATTGTACGCAATTTAATAAGCACTATTGTGTCAGTTTAATGTAATAGATTTTGGTCGATTTAATTCATTAATGATCATTTTTAATAGATTTTTATCATTTTTTTAATACATCATTATTGAATACACATTGCAAGTAATGAGTTATATACATTTTGAGAACGATAGCATTTTTCTTAACGGTTCGGATATAGCGAACTACCGGATAAAGCGAACAAAACCTTTGGTCCCTTGAAGTTCGTTATAACGGCGTTAAGCTGTACTGATAGCAATTATCTGATCTATGGTTAGTTACAGAGAATATAAACGAAAGTAAAAGCGGGTGAGTCGGTTTTATTTCACGAGATAGCCTTGACGATTTAACTGTTAGGGTTCCAGAAAAAATATAAATTAAAATATTATAAATTTTCACTTCTTTGATTAAATTTAAAAAAATTTCCAATGACAAACGATAAGCAAAAACAACAAGACTGAAAGTACAACAAGATAGCAAACAACAACAAGGTAAAAAGTAAATCGAAGAAGGAAACAGAACGTATTAATTACTCGTGTTCTTGCCTCCCAATATCGGCTTACAGAGATCCTGAGTCGACAATGCCTCAGGGTCTGGAGATTCGGAACATCCATAACTTGTGGTTTATCACAAATACAGTTGAACCCCGTTATAGCTAACCCGGTATATAACGAACTCACGGGTATAACGAACGAAACTTTTGGTCCCGCCGTTTTTCTATTGTACGTAATTTGTGTCAGATTAATGTAATCGATTTTAGTCGATTTAATACATTAATGATCATTTTTAATAGATATCTATCATTTTTTTACTACATCATTATTGAATACACATTGCAACTAATGAGTTATACGTTTTGTGAACTCATTATCGTATGGTCATTTTTCTTAACGGTTCGGATATAGCGAACTACCGGATAAAGCGGACAAAACCTTTGGTCCCTTGAAGTTCGTTATAACGGGGTTCGACTGTACTGCAGAAAGGACTCTGTCGAATTTTCAAGCCGGCTCAAACGTTTAGCTAAGCAGTGATGACCAATTAAGGCTGCTGTGTACTAACCCTATTGGATTCGCTCTCATCAGTGTTAACCTATGGAGAAAATTTCTTTACTATTTACAGCTACCTAAATGCTAATAATCCAATAAAAATGGTATTTTCAGATAACCTGAACTTTTCTGAACCTTGAGATAGGAAATTTAACTAAAAGCAAATAATTCAACAAAGCAAGATAATTATTAACAGGAAGAACTCGGACTCTGGTATATTTTAAGGATATTTAAGATAGGGTTTTCTGATTTCACACTTTCTTTAAATTTTTGTGGCTTAAAAACTTCAATGGGGTGTGGCGCTGTAGTCTTGCTACAGTGGTGTAACTCTTATGGTTATAAAATAACTACTATTCGGCTATAACCATTATTCTCTGGAATAGGGTGAGTGCGCCTTTTGTATTTCTGTCTTTTCATTTGTGTTCTTTTAGGATTGTATGTGTACTGGCATTTATGGTGTGTTGAGCCCTAAGTGCAGGATGTCTCTTTATTTTCATTTGATTTGACTATCTGTTTCAATGGGGATCTTCGAGCCTTGGGATGTCTTTTCGTTAGACCTGCATCATATTCAGAAAGTTCTCTATTGAGGTAACTGATTTGGTTAGGCCTCCTGATGACGAGACCAGTCGGTTACCTCGATATATGGTTTAGTTCCTTTACTGCTAAAGAATCTTGCATTATGTTGCGTCGAGCCCTAAGTGTGTGATTTTGGTTTAATTTTGTCCGCTTTCTTCCTGCTAATAATTATCTTGCTTTGTTGAACTATTTACTTTTAGTTAAATTTGTCCGTTTTCAGAATGAGGATTTGTTGCAACTGCGCAATCTTTTATTGAAAAGTTAAAATTTTCAACGCTAGGGTAGGTTTTCTGTTAATTTGTTCGGCAGTCTATGCCCTCTTTATACGTTTTATTTCGTGTCGAATTATTTACATTATTTGTGTTACGTTGCAATAGGATTAATTTTATAAATTCCATCCACCAAAGGAATTTATGAGCTTTCAAAACACACTATACTATATTTTTTCTCCGAATAATTTAAATTTAAAAATATGATTAGCATGCTTTTTAAAAAAGAATATTGCCCCAAGATGTAAAATTTCCTTCGTTATTACGGAGTATAATTTTTAAAAAAAATCTTTAAATCAAAGTCGGCGATACTTGGACACATTTTCTCCAAAGTTTAACATTGAGTTGAGCGAATCCAATAGGGTTAGTACACAGTGTAGAGACAGGTGAGTCACCATAACAAGCAATAACGCCACTATCGCAAGGTAAGGGGTACTACGCCGAATGCTGGGGGTGATTGCAGACTCCAGACGTGTCTGATACGCTCTTACGGAGAACGACGGAGGTGATTGTAGAATCCGGTCGTGTCGGGTATATTCTTAGAGGAAAGTTCGGAAGTGACTGTAGACTCCGAACGTATCTGGTATTTGCTTCAGAGCGTTAAGGTTAAGTTAATAATTGGATCCTGTAAATAGTATTCTCCTATTTGTAATATATATCGTCTCCTGTACTTGTCCGTGCTGTGCTCTATAATAAACTATAGGTGTTAAAAAAAAGGAACTGGTTCTAGATTGATACAAAAAAAGGACTTTCAACTCGCCCTCCATTACACACAGCAGCGTTAAAATCAAGATCATGGATACCAACTCCTTCCTAGGAAAATCTAGAATGAATGCACTATAACTTATCCACAACTTAATAGAATTTCTATCGTTTAAGTAGAGTCCTACATGATAACATTACGGACATTTTTTTACTTTTATGCTACTATTAAATAAAAGCCCATTTTGAGTTGATTTCAGCTTCCTTGGTCCGTTAATAAAACAACAAGATATAAAGTAAAACGAAGAAGAATACAGAGCGTATTCATTGCTCAATGTTCTTTCTTCCCAATATCGGCTATACAGATCACGAGCCGACAGTGACTCACAAGTCTGGAGATGTGAAACATCCATAACTTGTGGTTTATCCCAAGTAGTGCAGGAAGGACTTTCAAGCGGCTCAGATGTTTAGCTAAGCAGTCATGATCAGTTAAAAGCCGGATCATGGTTATCAATTCCTTCCTAGGAAAGTATGGAATGAATGCGCTATTAAGACTGCTGTGTACTAACCCTATTGGAATGTCTCACCTCAATGATAACCTATGGAAAAAATGTGTCCAAGGATTGCCGAATTGGATTTAAAGATTTTTATAAAAAATTGTACTCCGTAATAGAGAAAGAAATTTTACATCTTGGGAAATTTTTCGTTTTTTTTTAAAAAAATGCTAATAATGTTTGAAAATTTAAGTTATTCGGGGAAGATAAAATCTGGTATAGTGTGTTTTATACTCTCCTAAATTCCTTTGGTGGACGAAATTTATAAAATGAATCTTGTAGCAATATGCAGCAAAGTTCAGGCTCTCTGAAAATACCATTTTTATTGGATATCAGCATTTATGTAGCTGTAAATAAAAGCTAAATTCTCTCCATAGGTTAACATTGAGGTGGGCGAAACCAATAGGGTTAGTACACAGCAGCCTTAACAACCCATAAATAAATAGAATTCCCATCGGTTAACTAGAGCACCACAAGAGAAGATTGTGGACAATTTTTTGCTTTTATGCTACTACTACGTAAATAAAAGCCCATTTTTTAGATGATTTCAGCTTCCTTGGTCCGTTAGTAAGACAACGAGATATAAAGTAAAACGAAGAAGAATACAGAACGTATTCATTTCTCAGTGTTCTTTTTCCCAATATCGGTTACAGAGATCCCAATCCGACAATGCCTCATAGGTGTGGAGATGTGAAACACCCATAACATAAACACCCATGTGGTTTATCACAAATAATGCAGGAAGGACTTTCAAGCGACCCAGTGTCGTGTTGCTACATCCAGTTTTTAAGTCAATTGGGCGCGTATCGTAAATTTATTTTGGTTAGTACAATGTATTTATTTTTCTTAGGATTTGTTTGGGTGCGTTGTGTTTAATATTTATTTTCTTGAATACAACCCAAAGCTCTGGATGTCGAACTTAGCAACCGAACAAAAAAAACCAATACACTATTCTCAAATTTTAGATTATGTAGATTAACATCAACAACTTTCAATTTAGACAAACTAAAAGTTTAACATAAGAAAACTTAGTTTATTTACACACTTAATATTTACATGTGATAAAAGAATCTTTCATTTTCCGAAAACAAAGCACAATAATATTACACGACACCCAGATGTTTAGCTAAGCAGTCATGACCAGTTAAAAGCCGGATCATGGTTACTAATTCCTAACTAGGAAAATATGGAATGAATGCGGTATTAAGGCTGATGTGTACTAACTCTGTTGGATTCTCTCACCTCAGTGTTAACCTATGGAGAAAATGTGTTCAGGATTGCCAACTTGGATTTAAAGATTTTTTTTTTCAAAAAATGGTACTTCGTAATAGAGAAAGAAATTTTACACCTTGGGGATATTTTTCGTTTAAAAAATGCAAATTATATTTTAAAATTTAAGTTATTCGGGAAATAAAATCTGGTATAGTGTGTTTTAACACTAGAAAGACGGCTTCCGTCATTTTGACGGTTTCGGACATACTATTGAGCGGTTATGTGCTGTGTATTTATGTCCTCAGGCTTTTGAAATTTTATGACTTTTTCTAATTTTACGCCAAATATGCACACATATTTGCAAAATTATATTCGATAGTAAAGAGGGGGAGAAAATGCATTGATACCTCTTAAGACTGAAAGCCGTCAATTTGACGTCAATATAGAAAACAGACAGAAATCTTTAAAATAATACCGGAAAAATGTTAGTTACTTTTCGTCTCTTCCCCTTTTCGCAAATAACAGAAATATTGGCTCTTTGGAAATACTGGTGTGGAAAAATACGGGCTGCACAAACCCTGCATATATTTTTACGGATAAACCATACCAGGTTGTAAGATCGGCATATCTGCATAAAAATATGTCTAAATATATACTAATTTATTATATATTGGTATGAAATAGTTCAAAATTTAAAGTATATAATCATTTGAAAAAACATTAAATATTTTGAATTCTTGATTTTATTTTTAACCGTCAAAATGACGGCGTTCAATCTTTTTAGTAAGAAAAAAAATCCCGCTTCTCTAGTATTAAATGCTCCTAAATTCCTTTGGTGGACGAAATTTATAAAATGAATCTTGTATCAAGGTGCATCAAAGTTCAGGCTCTCTGAAAAGGCCATTTTTATTGGATATCAGCATTTATGTAGCTGTAAATATCTAGTAGACAAATTTTCTCCATAGGTTAATATTTAGATGAACGAATCCAATAGAGTTAGTATATAGCATCCTTAACAACCCATAACCAGGGTTGTCAAATGTCCCGGATTTTAAGGGAGAGTCCCTTATTTGTAAATTTCGTCCCGCGTCCCGGGAACTTTGATACGGGACGGCGAAAGTCCCGTTTTTCGCCGAAATGAGAAATTTATACGAGTTGGGCGCATACAAGGGCCTGTTCACATTCGGATGTATTTAACACAGTAAAGTACAATATATCATACAATTCAATGGACTGTGGGAACATTCTGTGGGAATGCTCATTCGAAAACTATTTTATGACCCAAAAGTCGCCCCAACGATTTCCTGCGAACATTATATTATGTACACTCTACAATAATGAAATTAGAAATTTTACATACACGTCCCTAACACTTTATAAGGGCACTTATTTAGTTGTAGTAAACTAATAAAATAAAAATCAGTTTTGTACTATATGCCTAAACGACTTTAAATTGTTTGTGATTTGCAAATTTTCTGTGTAATTACATTATTGTTGACTTAACCTAAACTCTATGTAAGTTGCAAAACTGAACGAAAAATGCATTGATAATGGCTATTTGAAAGGTTAAAATTTGAAAAATTTCCAGGGGAGTACCCCCGGACCCCCTTTCCCTAGGGGTATTCCATACTCCCCAGTAGTATAGTTATCAAAACTCGTCCCTTATTTTCGATGTTTTTATTCAACCTGTCCCTTATTATAGATGTTTTTATTTGGCAACCCTGCCCATAACTGAACAGAATTCCTATCTATTAACTAGGACCACCACAAGAGAGAAGATTGTGGACATTTTTTTACCTTTATGCTGCAACTAAATAAAAATACACTTTTTAGTTGATTTTAGCTACCTTGGTGCGTTAATATTTTTTTAAAAAACAGTATGAGATCAAAGACTTACGTCCGGCAGATTGTGGATATCAAATGCGTTGAATTTTTAATAAATGCTTAAAGTGTGTTATTAAACTGTCTGAATTAGATGATGCTTTCCATGTCACGATGTATCAAATATTCATTTATTACAGACTCTTATAAATCAGGTTGCCCGAATAGAATCTGGAATGAGAAATTCTGTCTATGCGAAAACGCCATGAATATTTATATCCGTGATATATAACCATTTGTTTTTGTTAAAAAATAATCGTGACTCATAAAAACATGTACTTAATAATTTTTGTGTAATTTTTGTTGAGTAATTTATACTAAGCATATTTTAATAATTCATGTAAATCGGTTTTCGTCCTTCCCGAGAGAACAATAAAAACCTATCCTTTTCCAGACGTATAAAAAAAAGCATGCCTTTCAGAGGAGCGTTACCTTTTAATTATTAATAATAGAATGTTTTTTGCATGCAAATACAGTCTTCTTGGTCTTCGTACTCTGCATATCTTTCAGCAGCACTGTTATTATCAAATATTAAATGGCAGTACGTATTTTGTCGAGTTCTGTTTTAGTGTGTAATTGATCGAACTTTGAAGATAAGGTGTTTTAGGGAACCATAAGTTTAGTGTCATTAATAACACATCTTATACCGCTGAATTATGAGGTTTGTAAGTAATGGGAATATGTAATGCTGTGTAATGAAGGAGATTACTACCCCTTTGGAGCATCGGTTGTGGAAATCGGTACGAGGTGTGAAATTGCTTTCTCCCATCAACCGATGTATATTTAAGTGCAATTACTCATTACTTTTTAACGGTCGCTTTCGAGAATTCGTATTTAAACCCAGGTCTCTAAACCTCCAGGGAAGAGTTTAAATAATTTAACTATCCTGGTGATGTGAAGAAATGTAATTTTCAATTACTTCCCTGGCGAACTGCCTTCCCCACCTCCACCTCTGCTTTTTTTCTTGAAGCCGACGACACAAATTGTTGGACTGTATATATCTTTGAATTTTTTCATTAATCATTCAATGATACAGAATTTGTTTTAACTGTCAGTACTTTTCTTATACCCCCCTCACCACAACCGGTCCTAAATTATCCTGTCTAACCGTTGAACAACACTAAAACTACCATCTGCCAGGGCCGGAATTGAAATACAGGACTCCTAACCATATAAACTTCTAAAATAGGTTCGTAAATAAATGCTTATTCATTACTCACACGAAGCTATTTTATAACTATTTATTGTGATTTTGAGAAGCTGATTGCATTTGCTTATTCATTATTATATCTAGATACAACAGTCTGTTTAACCTTTAGCTTACGGGGCCCATTTTTCTGATTCCCTCTTTAGTACCTTGCGGTACATCACGCTGGCTTTCGGTGCTGAGGGTGCTCGGATTGAATCCTGGCGTCGAGCCACTAAAATGCCCCTGTTTGTGTTGTCCCTTCATAAGGGGTAATGCTGGTCCACCTATATGGTGCCTCCATAATAAAATGGCCAGCAAAACTGCGGTGTATTATAGGTGAATGTCTTCACGACAAGTGCCTCCGTACTGGTATTTAGAAATAATCGTTTTTATACAATTAAATTATTTTGAGTGAAAAAAAATATATATATTGATTAACCCCTTCCTTCTCGCTCCCGTGAAAATCACGGGGTGAGTTTTCGCCTTCTATTTCTCGTGCCCTCTTGATATTGCCGGGCTGGAGTGTCCAAAAGTAACGCACCAAAAAGATTAAAACAATACATTTCATTTACCCTGAAAAAATTTTATTTCTTATTTTACATACCAGATGGTAGCACCAGACAATTGATAACGAAATTGGGGATGGTTTATTTTAAACTAGATAAAACAGATAAAAAAATAAATGGAATCCTCCGAAAAAAATAGGCACTTTTATTACCGTTTTATTGAAAATTATGCGATCGTTAAGGGGTTAAATGGAAATTAGAGTAAAATCACTGAAAAGAAATGAAAACCAAACAAGACTTCCTCCCGTTGGTAGTGCATCTTTCTCGTAATGAAGAAATCCAGTGTTCTAATTGTACCTTTCCTATGAAAGCTGCTATAACCTATATAATAAAGATACTTAATAAAGAAGTTCGAATGTAAAGTACTTCAAAAATAACAATCATACATATTTTGTAACTCTACATTTAAGCATATACACATTACAGTAAAACCTCGTTTATCCGGCCCTCGTTTATCCGGATCTCCGGATAATCCAGATCAGATTTGTAGACATTTTTATTTAATGTTCACATTAGATAATAATTTTTAACTTTGATAGAAAGAACGTAACTACAAGTACGCCAAATATTATTCGCTTTTTAGTTTGATTCAACTTACAGTTAATTGCATAGATTGTACAATAAATCATGGTAATAAAATGCCTTTTGTTGAGTTTAAAAAAGCTTTACTAGACTTACCAATTCTTTGTTAAGAAATAATGTGAAAAGTTATTTTTATATTTTTTAATGTCTTGTAAACGATGCTACGTAAATTTGTTACAAAACATAGTTTTTTATCGTGATAAACGGTAAGTCTGCTTAGTTAAGGATTTTGTTTTGCGTTTTACCCATATTACCCATATTACCTGGATTGCCTTTGGTCCCAGTTAGTTCGGATAAAGGAGGTTTTACCAAGGGCGTAACTAAGCATTTAGGGGCCCCGGGGCAAAGACGCAAATTGGGGCCCCTGGGTAAATAATGAAACATTTTTCTAGAGCCCAGGGCCCCCGAGGTATATTTCACTTTGATTTAATTTTCAAAAACACTCGAAAAACTAAAATTCTAAGATGGGTGCTCCAAGATTCTTATCTGATTCCCAAAGGTGCCGCAAACGCAAAAAGGTTGGGAGTCCCAGGTCTATCATCTTTCCAATTTGTATTGCGTTATGTTTTTCTCCAACATCCCGCTAAGGTTTCCTCTTATGGAAAACGAAATGAGCAATTATTTGTAAGCCCCTTAAGAATTAACTGAGAATTGCAACCATTTCCAGACATTGATGCATTAGTTTCACAAAAAAAAAGTCTAATATTCCACTAATTTTAATTCGCAATCTTTTTTTAATGTTATAATAAAAAATTAATGGAGGTTTTATTACTTTTATACATTAAGTATCTATCTATATATAAAAAACGCGTAGGTATGCGGCACAAAAATCGACGATATTTCTATAGTCCGAATGGCAACGGCTGCAACTACCAAATGTAAACATTAGCGGCCATCCGCAATCCGCAATTTGCAACCGCATGTCAACATGGATTTACGCACTGAAATCAGTAATGCTCGAAAGCGAGCTGTACTATCAAATGAAAATTGGGAACAGTTTCAAGAAAGAAAGCGAAGAAGAAATAATTCATTAAGAGAGACGTAAAAGAGAGAGCATAAATGCACGCGGGGTTAGGCTTAACTGTCGCCGGCATAGCAACCGAGAGCCAGTAATACTTAATTTTGTACACTTTTTTCAGTACTTGCTGAATTTTTATTCCATTTTATAAGTTAAGAAATGTTCCCAACAATTTATTATTTGATATGATTAAGTGTAGATATCTGAATTATGAACAGTAATACATACAGAGAGTGATGAATCCACACTATATTTTAGTACTTTCTGAATTTTTAGTCCATTTTTTAAGTGTAAAATTTTTCCCCAACAGTTTCAAATTTGGCGTAATGATAAAGTGTAGATATCTTACTGTGTAGATACCTACAGAGAGAGATGTAATTTTTAAAATCATTGGTATTGGGTTTCTCAGTCTTATCTTTAACTCTGTTCAGAAGTAATGGAAATTCACATTTTTTTAATCACGATGTTTCAGAATCGGTCTTATAGAGAATACCCCTTAACAACGTACATTTATGATGACAGGTAATATTAACATTCCTTACATATGTTACTTTCAGTTGAGTTGCTTTGCAAAAGAAAATATAAAACTAAAAGCGACCATGCTGGTCGCGCAGCGGCTAGTATTATATATTTTATGACAAAGACAATTCCTCTTCCCTCAGTATGGCCCAGGTAAGCCAAAATGTTGGAGACCCATGTTCTATACCAGTGGTGTAAAAACTTTCTTCGTCTACGACACATTTAAAAAAAACTTTTTTCTATAAATAAAACTTTTTTCTTTAAATAAAAAAAAACACGTAACCCCAATGAAAATTTATTGGTAATAGCAATTTTTTTTTATTTGAAGAAATGTTAACAAAAGCATATAAAAACGTACTAGGCAAATTTTGATGAATTATTTCAAAAACCAATGAAATGGAAATTTTGGGTACATATTTTCTTTGCATACAACAACAACAAAAATATCGTCCTTACCATCTGCATTTGTTTCAACGTAGGATTACATTCCTCCCTAACGGTCCTCCGGAAAGCAAAATTTCAGACTCTAAAACCGTCCGTCGTCGCGAGTTATAATTTTGGCAACGAGCAAAACCCGGTCTGTATCGCTTGGGCAAGCAGAAAACAGTTTAACAGAAAAGTACCAAAATGTGTCAAAATCTTGGCTGGCACACACACACACACACACACACATATATATATATATATATATATATATATATACGTACATTATAGATACATATATACATAACACATGCATACATATATACTTACAAAAGAGGTAAGCAATGATAAGTAATCCTGCGTTAATATCCCGCGGTAGTTTCGTAAGAAGAGATTACATAAAATTTTTTTTTTACCAAATCTCATGTAACTAAAATTTCATATTTAAATATCAATATGTATTTTCTTTTCATTTAATATTAACGAAAATTAAAATTACAAAGAGCATGATTTTCTAATTATAAGCTTAATATTCAAAAACACTGAAAATTACAAACTTCATTTATCTATATAAAATAAAAATAGAAATAAAAATTTATGAGAAGGGTGAACCTGGATCTGAGATAGTTTTTGTTCAATATTTGGTGGTATATTTGAGAATTCTACTCTCATATCATCGTTGTTTAGTTTTTATGACTAATCATTTTGAAAACCCAGTCTCACAAATATAGATAAAAGCGAATGGAAACAATGTAGCCTTGTAAGGCTTTTTACCCCTTTATTTAACGATATCATATATTTTTAACATATAAAAATATAAATAAAAATACTAAAAATATGTAATTATAGAAAGTTTACAGCATGTTTTTTGATTAAATTGTTCAGTATGATATAAATTTACTTCAGCTTAGTTAATTTGTTAGATTGTTTAGTTTTATGACCAATCATTTTGAAAAACCAGTCTTGCAAATATAGGTAAAGGCGAATGGAAACAATGTAGCCTTGTAAGACTGTTTGCCCCTTTATTTAACGATATCATATATTTTTAACATATAAAAATATAAATAAAAATACTAAAAATATGTAATTATAGAAAGTTTACAGCATGTTTTTGATTAAATAGATCAGTATGATATAAATTTACTTCAGTTTAGTTTAGTTGTTGGATTGTTTAGTTTTTTGACCAATCATTTTGAAAACCCAGTCTCGCAAATATAGGTAAAAGCGAATGGAAACAATGTAGCCTTGTAAGGCTGTTTGCCCCTTTATTTAAGAATATCATATTTTTTAACATATAAAAATATAAATAAAAATACTAAATATATGTAATTATAGAAAGTTTACAACATGTTTTTTGATTAAATAATTCATTATGATATAAATTTACTTCAGCCTATCTGAGATCCCTCCATTTTTCTTCACAGACCCCTCTATGGGTTGCGACCCACAGTTTGCGCAACACTGTTCTAGACCGTTGGTCACTCTAGTACCTACATTTATAGAATGGTGAAAACTGCAATACAGGGATATGGTATAAATATGATAAGCATAAGAAAAAAAGTTATCTATTTTCAATCGATAAAATGGAAAACAAGTTTCCAATTTTTCCCCAGTCAAATTTAGCTTTCTCCTAGTGATCCCTACCCACAATACTTTCCAATACAATTAAAGAAATAAGAAGCATTCTCTCCCCCCCCCCCCCACACACACACTTCCTGCAAGTTCACACATTTCAATACAATAATAAGTATTTCCTTCCGACTAGTGAATAAATAAAAAAAATTGTATTCAATTTACATGTCACGGATGCGAATGAAGCAAATGCTTCAATCTTCTGATAACGCAAATCTGTATTCATTTCATGTGTCACAAATATTGTTTTCCCCAAGTATTCCTTTCCCAAACCTCATCACACTCTAGAACCAGAAGAGGGCGAACCATGCAATTTCGAAGCGGAAATGAGATAAGTAATAACCGAAAAACTTCACAGTTTTCCAAGTCTCCACGAACTGCGTTTAAATTTTTTCACTATCGCACCATCTTTTTACTTCTTTTTTTTTTTCAACTCTTGCATTTTTATAGAAAGGGGGGAAGAAAGTATTAAGATCAGCGTGGGACAATACGTTCGAGGGGGAAAGTATATACACCATCCCTTTCTCTGTGTCTGACCGTGACCTTCACAGTGTTAGAAGGGTGAAAAAGATGTTCAAAAATATAAAGAGGAGATCTTTTGATGCTACTCTGAATATTCCCCCCCCCCCCTGCAATCACTTCCTGTCGGAGACGGCCGGAAGTGCTGGGAGTATAACGTGGCGCCACCTAGAAGTTCGAAAATTAATGCCCGTGCACGTAACTTGCTGGTACAGTTATGTGCATGTGCTACGGTATTTGAATATAAATGTGAATTTAAAATGATTTAAAGGCTAAAAGAAACAGTAAATGAAACAAGCCGTTTTCTTATGACATGGGATAGAATTTAATTTGCAATTATGACTTTCAAACAGAGGGACCTAATTTGTAGTCAATATAGAAGCAGAATACTTAAGTATTTCCTTACCCCTGAATATGCACAATAAAGACTGCTGTGTACTAACTCTATGGATTCGCTCACCTCAATGTTAACTTATGGAGAAAATTTGTCTACTATTTACAGCTCATAAATGCTGTTAGTCCGATAAAAATGGTATTTTCAGATAGCCTGAACTTTTCTGTACCTTGCAACGGGATTAATTTTATAAATATCGTCCTCCAAAGGCATTTATGAGCGTTTAAAACCCACTATACCAGATTTTCTCCCCCAAATAATTTAAATAAAAAAATATTTTCATTAAAAGAAAAAAAAAGAAAAAATTCCCCAAGGTGTAAAATTTCTTTCTCTATTACGAATTACAATTTTTTAGAAAAAATCTTTAAATCCAAGTGGGTGATGCTTAGAAAAATGTTCTCTATAAGTTAACACTGAGGTGAGCGAATACAATAGGGTCAGTACACAGTAGCCTAAAGAGCATGATAAAAATGGCCTTTCGTTGAACAGAGCGCAGATGAAAATCTGTACCGGGATTAGAATTTAAGAAATAAAGAAAGCTTGTGATCCCAGACATTTTAAGTTCTAAGTGAGAAGTATTATATATGCCAATCAATTTCACTAATTGTCATATTTTTAAGTTTAATGATTAAGCTACAGATTAAATATTTATACATTCATATTTCTTTTGGTCTACATAAAAATGAAGAATTACTAGTTAATCAATGCGAAATAGCTGTTTCTGTAAGATAGTGCAAGAGAAATTTGACGTAAACAAGGAATTGACTTCTTTTAAACGTATTATTAATTTTCTATATACATTATATTTCAGAATAGTTGTTTATTTTAAAAAAAAACAAAGCAGAATACATACGCCAATATTCGAACATTTATGGAGAATTTTTATAACATAAATTTAAAAAACAATTCCAAGTAGTCTCTCCTAATGAAACTACCGCGGGTTATTAACGTAGGATTATTTATTGTTGCTTACCTGTTTGTATGTATGTCGTATATATATATTATATATATATATATATATATATATATATATATATATATATATATATATATATATATATATATATATATATATATATATATATATATATACATATATATATATATATACATATATATATATATATATATACATATATATACATATATATATATATACTATATATAATATATATATATACATACATATATATATATATATATATATATATACATATATATATATATATATATATACATACATATATATATATATATATATATATATATACATATATATATATATATATATATATATATATATATATATATATATATATATATATGAGGCGTTGAAAGGCAAAGTGGTGTAAGTCACATTTTCAACTTTTTTCATTTGGGGGCATATATGTAATCTCCAGGTTCAATTTATAGTGGAATTGTAAATAGTTATTATTTGCAATATTGTAATAATTATTATGAATTATAATTTGTTCAATTTATGATGGAATTTTTTGTAGTTTTAGCAGCTAAACTCTCTTGACTTACAGCACTTGACTTACTGACTTACACCACTTTGCCTTTCACCGTCTCATATATCTGTGTGTGTGTGCATTTTAAACTTATAGTCCCGAGCTTCTTCGAGCGACCAGACTTACAGTTTGAGCCAAAATATGATAAAATTTTGAATATCCTTTCGCTGTTTGTTATCCTTGATATGCTCTCTATCATATCACGTTGCAAAGATACAGTAACGGAAAATAATATTTAATAGTATTTTAAATATATCCATAATAGATTTTTATAAATTATTAACGTACGATTACATTCCTCCATAACGGTCCTGCGTAAAGGAAAATTTCAGACGCTAAAACTGTCCGTCTATCCGTCCTCGCGAGTTATAATTTTGGCATCTCGCCAAACCCAGTCTATCGCTTGGACAAATTAAACCGGAAAGGACCAAGATGCGTCAAAATTTTGGCATACATACATGTATATATATATACATACGTTCATATATATAAATGCATATACACATACAAAAGAGGTAAGCAACGATAAGTAATCCTACCTTAATAACCCGAGATAGTTTCGTTAGAAGAGACTACCTGAAATTATTTTTTTATATCTTTTACCTCACCTCTGATAGTGTAAAATTGTGCTGAATCATCCAGGAAAAATCTAGCCAATATCAGTTTTTAATTAAAATGTTTTTTTCCTACCACACTGACTTTTTTCCCATTTTATTTAACCCTTAAATAGTTTTCCTGTCTCCTCTCTGGAGAATTTAAAAACAAATACTTAGATCAAGCTTTACCCCGTTTATCAGGGAAAAGGCTCGTAAAAAACAATTTTTTTTTTAGATTGTTGTTTCGATTACCTGTTATATATTTGGGGTTCTATTACGTTAGGGATGACCACTGTACCGACTGAATGCCAAAGATGGGTTTTGAACCATCCAAGCTGCAGATGGTATAATATTTAATAAAGATAATCTCTTGATGTGAGGAAATTAATTTTAATACATCCTTTATTCACCCCTTCTAATGACGAGAAATTTTGCTTTATTCTTGTTCTTAACTCGAGGCCTACTTTAAAATTTTAAGACAATTCAACATTAACTCGTTTGCTATACATGTATTTTTTACGCTCTACGCTAACATAACATTTTCCACTTTCGTTTATTAATAAAGTTTGTTTGATTATCTCACACATTACTATTATTTTAGAACATTTTTGCTGTTTCCTTTACCCGATTAAGGGAATAAAGGACTTCAACCTGTATTTTTTTTATTTTCAATATTTACTGTGTACCGAATTGAGAATACTCAGTATCCTTTCTACTACATTTAAGACAATTGAAATTCCGAAATAAGCATTTTGGGGAAGATTAAGACATATTAAAAAAAAAATCTTCAAAATGCTAAAATTTATTTAAATGCTCCACGCGCATTCATTTCTTCTAATTTCTTTCCAAATTTCTCAGGATTGGTAACTGAAGTGTTGCCACAAACTTGTGGAATGTTCTTTGAAACAACAACTATATTCATTTCATAGACCATGAAATAAAGCAAAAACATGAAAAATAACGGGCAGAATTAAAAAATAATATTTATGGCTTTGGTTTCATACAAAAAAAAATCATTGCACAGTCAGGTTTATATATATATATATAATATATATATATTATATATATATATATATATATATATATATATAGATATATAGATATATATATATATATATATATATATATATTATAATATATATATATATATATATATAATATATATATATATATGTATATATTTATATAAATATATATGTATATATATATATATATACATATATATATATATATATATATATATATATATATATATATATATATATATATATATATATAAAGTATAAAAATACAAACAAAACAATATAGACTAAAGAATAAATTAAAATATAAAAAATAAAATAAAAAGGCGGGCATAGACTGCCAACAAATTAACACAAAACTTACCCTAGCATAACTTTTCAACAAAAGATTGCGCAGTTGCTGCATATCGTTACATTGAAAAGGCAAATATAACTAAATTTAACAGAGCTAGATAATTATAAGAAGAATATAGAAAAACAATACAGAAATCAAGCACTCAGGGCATCCACGCAGCAGAGGCAAGATCAGGATTTCTGCCTCTGGTGCGTGGATGGCCTCAGTGCTTGATTTCTGTATTGTTTTTATCTACATTCTTCTTATAATTATTTAGCTCTGTTAAATTTAGTTATATATATATATATATATATATACATATACATAATTGGCCAGGCCCACTCACTAACAACAGAGTAATATGTGGTTAAATAAATGTTTTTAACCATCGTAATTTTTTTTTCTAAGGAGAGGTACGGAATACCTTTTCGGTTCGTTCGGCCTCAAATCGAGCCCTGTATATATATACATATATACACATATATATATATAGCTACCCCTTAGGATTTTCAATGATTTGGAATGCACAAGGAGCATTTTCAAAAATGGTAGCATTTTAAAAAACTTTTTGAAAAACAGGACTAATTCTTCCAAAAGAAAAAATCCTTACTTTGAATTCTAAGAGTCTTAGGTGTAGTAAAAAAGAATAAAAATTATTCTCATTTTGTATTTAAAGTTAAAAATTGATAATACAAAATTTCAAGATTTAGGGTCTCTTGGCCCTTTATTAGCTGAAGATTTACAAATTTTGACTATAGCTTCCTGAATGCTTTCTTATCCCATGCTATGGACTTATAGTTTTTAATTTCCATTTCCGTATCATAGGCCCATATATATAAATACACTGTGGTAAATTATAAAAAAGCTATTAAAACTGTTGAGACAGATCATGGAGTCAGTAAATCACTGAAAAAGATTTACTGACTATAGTATGGACTATGGATACTGACTATGGTCACTATGGTAAGATTAGCAACTTTTGGTGGTTGAAAGAACAAAGAGGTTGAATTGTATAATTATTGTTAAAAGCTGGGACGGCAAGACCTTAACAAATTGCCATTTACGATGGAATTAACTATGAAAAAAAACTATGGAAAATTTAGGCAAGTTAAATTGGAATAAAATCGAAAATTGTAACCAGAAATTTGTAAAGCAACCATCTAAAGAAACAAATAAATGGTTGATGAGACAAAAAAGTATACAAACAAACATTTCATACAACAAGAAGTTTAAATGCAGTAAAATGTATTGAAAGGTCAATTTGTGTAAATCAAGAGCCATTTATTACACGTTAAAGTATACTTTTAAGGCCGGAAGTAATAGTAGTTTTAAGTATTTCGACCATATATATTTTGACTATTAATGCCTGTTAGATGAACAGAATAATTCTGATTAATTATTTCTCGATCATAATACTTTAATAAATAAGAATGGGATTTTTTTTGAAGATATATTAAGAGCCTTTGTCGTATATATACCTACTGACTATCTTAGGAAAAACCAAAGTTATATTTGACCAACGTATTTAAGTAAAATATGACTATACTTCAAGATTTTGTTACAATGAACGAGAGAAATGATGTACCGTAAGACAAGGGTTACTTTGTGACTGCAGGGACACATAGTAATTTTTTCGCATTTCTGATCTTGCGCCGAGCCCCTGATACAGGGCAGGCAAAGAACAGCGCCAACAGCTTATTCGACATACAAAGACACCTAGTGGCCAGTGTTCGGAGCATCTTCGCGACATTTGTCTTCGCTGGCCAGTGTATTGTTCAACCTGATGTCAAAACTATTGACTGAAACTTCGGAAACTTTGTGTTCTGAAGGCTAACACATTATACAACCAACAACTACAGGTAATAATTTTTTACTGTCAATATGTTGGCTAGATTGTGGAACAATATAACTTTTGTATAGATATACTTCTGAGAGATATGAGAACATAACCTAAATATCGAAAGGAGATGGGGTTACTTTGTGACACATTGACACTGTCACAAAATAACCCACAAAGTCGATCCACCTCCTCCAGCCTCTCGATGTTGCATTTTTCCGTCCTCTAAAATAGCACTGGCGAGAAAGAAGTATTGACTATCTGGAAAAAATCTACCCGAAGGAGTCAAATGTGCCGAAACACGAATTTCTTCATCTTCTCAAAGAAATGACGGCTGCCCTCGGCATTCTAGGTCTCTTTGATGTCAAAGATATAGATAAAGCAATCCAATATTTGTAATAGGTATATATAAATGTGCATCAAGGTTTTGATAAGAGTTTTACTGTCTAACTTTGTGTCAAGTAATTTTTCCTCTTGTATTTCAAGGCGAAAACACAGATGTCAGAAAGTAGCCTACTCGGCGGGGTAACTTTATGACGCATTTTAACTTTAATTTCTTAATGGTAATTAAAGATCCGGGTTAGCGCAATACATCACTACGTAAGGAAGGGGTGTACGAATGTTTGCTATTGTTCGCTTTGGGCTGCTTTTAAAAACTGATCGGCTGGCACAGGAAAAAAACTTAAGATCCGTCACAAAGTAACACCATCTTACGGTAATTTTATCTTTTCAAATCTACCATAATAAACATCTAACTGTACATCTGAGGCACGATATATTATCATCTCTTACATAAAAAATACTTTAATGAATAAAATTTGGTTTTTTTTTCAAGATATATTCCGATCCTTTGTCGTATACATCCCTACCGAGTATCTTAGAAAAAACAAAAGTTACATTTTACCAACGTATTTAAGCAAAATATGACTATTCTTCAAGCCTATTCGTACGATGAATGAGAGAAATGATATAATTTTATCTTTTTCAAATGTACCATAATAAACATCAAACTGTACATCTGAGGCACAATATATTACCATTTCTTACGCAAAAAATACTTTAATGAATAAGAAAGGTTTTTTTCAACATATATTCAGAACCTTTGTCGTATACATCCTTACTGACTATCGTAGAAAAAACAAAAAGTTACATTTTGCTAACGTATTTAAGCAACGTATTTAAGCTATTCTTCAAGCCTATTCTTACAACGAGTGTAACTATTCTTACAATGAATGAGAGAAATGATGTAATTTTATCTTTTCAAACGTACCATAATAAACATCAAACTGTACATCTGAGGCACAATATATTACCATCTCTTACATAAAAAATAACAAGGAAGTAACACCAGAAGCCTACTTAACGGAGATAAATATAATTTTTTTTACGCCACCATCAAAGAAACCTGCGTCGATGGAGAAAAAAAAAACTATCGGGAAAAATATTTCTACACTTTCTCACAGCCTTGAAATTTCTAAACTATGTCCCATTAACCTAGAGAGCAAAATCTAGGCCGAATCTTTCCACTTTTACTTTCTTAACACGTGCATAAACGAATAAAAAAAATCAGTAAAACTCCTGAAGAAGGTTGGTACAGGAAGTTATTGACGAGAAAATCTTTTGTTGCAACCCCATCAGATCGTATTTTTTTTTCTTACCTGCGAATTTCTTCAGTGGGGAGTAAGTAAGCTGGGCCCCCCCATTCAAGGTCAGAAACGGCCTCCCCCTAGTAGATCAAGGAAGTCCCCACCTAAGAATTACTTTCTTCCTGGTTTCCCTTTCCCTATATTTAGCAGCGGGGTTCCGTTAGTGGTGCAATAAAAGGAGAATGAGGAATTATAACGGTCCAAGAGACAGATTTTTAGCTATATATTATGACTAGCTGAAAACCCCGCTTCGCTACGAAGTACATTCAAATTAAATACAACGGTCAATGTATGCAATTAATGCCAAAAAATAAATATATATATTATAATAAATGCGACGATCAATGGATACAATTGATGTAATATATATATATAGAGAGAGAGAGAGGGAGAAAGAAAAAAAAAACCTAAGGGATTTTTTTTGGATAATATCCAATCGTCTGCTGCATTAGAAAGAGAAAAAAATTCTTTTTGTCTATTTAGTTGCTATGCACGCGACGAAAATTTATTTAAAGTACCAGAAAAAGAAATCACGTGATCAGCATTTAATAAATTAATTCTAAAAATTAATCTTCAAAAATCAGAAAATCGAGGTAAATAAAGATTCGAAAAGATTTCATTTTAAAGGAATTTTTATGATCTTTCTTGTGATATAAATTTTATAACCCTAAAACTATATTTTAAATGCAAACTTTAAAAAAAAGTTACAAAAACAACTTAAAATTTAATTTAAAAAATCTAAGAAGAATTTTTCAAAAATCTTTCTTAGCGCACCTTACACTATAAGAAGAATCGCCATGCAAAATTTCATCCCTTTAGGTCCAGTGGTTTGGTCTGTGCGTTGTATGTCAGTGAGTCAGTTACGGAACTGTTTTATTATATAGATAATTAGCTATGTGTAAGATGGTACGATACGGGAGGTCTCTCTCAATTATTTAATTTTTTTGTTTTGTTTTAAATTAATGCTTTAATCAGACTATCTTTTCAAAAATAAATGAAAATACATACTTTAAAGGAAAATATACCGAAAACGATGATAGGATGCATAACATCTGCCCAGGATACCGTTACGTTAATGCTGGTTGTCCGGGCTAAAGGTATCCAAAAGTCATGACTTATTTTTATGGAATTACCTATTAGAATTTTTTAAAAATTATTTCAATAGGAAGAACATCTCACAAAGCTTTAATATCAATCATAGATTTCGATCATAGTATCATAGATTTCGATGTGTGCACCTTTTGTAGCACGACAAGCGTCTAAATGGTAATCCAGTTCTCTCTAAGTGTTTCGTAGCATATCAGGAGTTATTACAAGAACTGCTTGAATGATACGCTTCTTCAGCTCATCCACAGTTTCAATATTTTGTTTATACACAACGGATTTAATGAATCCCCAAGCAAAAATGTCTAATAACGCCTGATAAGCTACGAAACACTTGGAACGAACTGGATTACAATTTAGACGTTAGTCGTGCTACAAAAGGTGCGCACATCGAAATCTATGATACTATGAGATAAATCGATGATTGATATTAAAACCTGGTGAGATGTTCTCTCTATTTAAATAATTTTTAAAAAATTCTAATGGGTAATTCCGTAAAAATAAGTCATGACTTTTAGATACCGTCAGCCCAGACACCTTGTATGTTTCGTGCAATCTTACTTTATGCATTCTGAACCAAACATACAATATAATCTTCACAGCATGATTTCAGTTTAATTTTGACGGCTTCATCACACAATTTCTCCCGTTTAGTAAAAGAAGACCGTAGCGTTACATAAACATTTCAATCTCTTCAGGTCTTACGTAGCCAAACATGACCGGAACACTCAAAAACGCACCAACCAATATTGAAATAATAATAATAATAATAATAATAATAAATTATTTCGTACCTTCCAATCATCAGAATCTCCCCCAAGCGTCTAACAAATGTGCTCTAAGGAACGGAACTGATGATTTGCTTATAACCGGTTAGATTTCTTCATTCTTTTGCCGCAAACTGCATTTCACTTTGTTGAGTCAGTCTACGCTGTATAATGTTCCAATTTTCCATTAGAATCTTTCGAAAGATTTCAATAGTTACATTGCTGGTACTGAGTGCGATTTAAAACAGACCTAGTGTTACCTGCATGCTGTTACACATTAGAAGTTGAAATTGGGCCTTCACCCAACCATACACGGCAGGGATGGGGAGGGGGGGGAATATTTTAAGCTTTTGGTGGTAGGAAAAATACCCCGTTTTAATTAGTTAGTTAATCATCAAGGGTCAAAAAGGAATTATTTTAAAATTATATGATCTGTGCAATGTTTTTTATTGAAATTCAACAGAATCTGTGAGCTTATTTAAGCTTTATAAGGTTTACATAAGATTCGATTCACAATAATCGAACTTTTAAGTCAATAAATCTAAAGAAGCCGCTTAAAATACGCTAATTGCGGCATACGCGGTTAGTATAATTACCTAGCAGCTAGATTAAAGAAACGAAGTGTTGACGAAGTGTTGAGGGAGGAGATAGGTTTCTTCAAACCTACGCAAGTTCTTGTTAGGCGCCAAAGTTTAAATGGTAGCACTGCTGGTTGACTTTTCAAGTATTGTGAGTATTGCAAAGTGTATTTTTCTTGAATGAGTAGTTGTACAGTGAATATATGAATTGTATTTCCCTTACATGAATGCTATATATATCTCGTACTAGTAGTACACTTTGATTAGGTCGAAAAGAATAGTTATATGTGCAAATGCTTGAATAAACATTGTTTTTTGTGTGAGAACTGTGTTTGAATGAAATTATTTAGAGTGCCACTTCAAGATATACTACATACCCAATGTAAGGTCAGAAGTGCTATATTCTCTATAACTTGATAAAAAAACCGTCCCGAAGATATTGCTAAAAATACATTAACTCCATTCATAATGTGTTTTAAAGCTTCCCACTTCAAGAAAATACAAAAAAATTCTCATTTTTTGAAAGCTTGAAAGTTTATAAAAATTCAGATGCTAAACTTTTTACTATCAAATTGAGGATCAAATTGAAATTGGGTGATAAAATTTTTTTTTAATCGAAGATGCAATAACAACAACACACACAAGACATACAATAAACGAAAAGCTACCAAGAAAACTAAAATCTTTTATATACGAGAGCACCTGTAAAATTTCTACATTACTACCATTATAATTTTGTAGTTTTGATTCATAGTAAATCTTAACTCAAAATATTTAACCACCATGAATCTTTTAGGTATGACTCTTTCTTTACGTCGCAGTTTTCTATTTGCATTCCGTTAATTTTAGTCATACTATTTTTTCCCAGCTCGAAAACTATAATACGAA
Organism: Dolomedes plantarius; assembly: GCA_907164885.2. Taxonomy (NCBI): domain Eukaryota; kingdom Metazoa; phylum Arthropoda; class Arachnida; order Araneae; family Dolomedidae; genus Dolomedes; species Dolomedes plantarius. The sequence goes on along the minus strand of OU015498.1, from coordinate 66,749,335 downwards.
ATAATTCCAGTTTTGTCATTTTCTTGATAAAATTTAAACGCGAATTTGGAATTCGGTTTCAGCCATGCATATATCACAATTAAATACCTTACAATTAACTAAATTAGAAGAGTTTCCAACTTCAAGATCTTTTCAGGGTTCATGTCTTCAGACAGAAGGTTTAAAAAAAATTGTGAAGTAACAATATTCATTTTGGTTGTGGTTCATTTAAAAGAAAATTTAAGAGAAGCTTGCTTGCTAATGAAGAGTTTTTTTTTTTTTTTTTGAGAAGCAAAAATGTAATGAAAACCTTTTTATTTCATTTGTGTATTTAGTGTTTCGAACTATCTAGGGGGTTGTTAGTGACCCTATTTCCATATAGCCCTACTTTGGTCACGACTCTGGATTGGCATAGTAAAAGAAGGGACATCTCTAATGATCTTGTAACTAATCATAGCCTTATGAAGATGATTACTAATTTTTACATTGGAGGGGACCCCAAAATGCCTTATCTTTAGCCGTTCAAAAACCAGCAGATTACTATATTTTTTTCATCGTTTAAGTTTTTATCTTTTGAAGTCTTCCTGCGTATACGCCAATTAATGGCGACGTTTATAAAAATTCCTCTCCAAGATATTAAAAATAAAAAGGAGAACTACTATTTAGTGAAATAATGTATTTAATTTTTTTTTTATTATTCCTGTTACTAGGGGTAATTAAAATTCAGTCGGAGAGCCAATATGCAAATACAAAAATTATTATGGCAAAGCTTTATTGATGATATAGTTTAAGCTTTTCTTACACGTATAGTATACGCGATAGGATTTTGTTATTATCATCACGTTGACGATTAATTATGAAGCAAGCGAGCTCTATGCATACATCACTCTTAAGGCAGTCTCTGTGATTTGTGTTTAATTGCGTCACTGTCGTGATTAATGTTGCCAGTAATTTGCATATTATTATTGGTTTAAAATGCGTGATGAATGTCATTAGCAAACTGCTTTAAAACACTCTATGTGTTATTAGGCATTAGTCATAGGAGATTCTGAACGCACGTATTGAGAATAAATATCGAGCAAATAAGCTTGGATTTAAATTCTTTATAGGGAGAAAAGGATGCATTTGTTTAGCAGTGCCATGATGGATTTATTTTTAAGCAAGAAGGAAATAATTAATTTACTTATGTAAAGTGGGAGAAAAAACAGAGATTTTCGTAAATTACACTCGGCATTTTAACTACTAAAAAACAAAGAAATCGGTACAGAAAAACGGTTTTAAAAATTAAGCTATATGCAAGGGTGAAACAGGAAACTAATAATGTGATATGAATAGAAATAGTGGGATGTTATGTGTATAAGGTTTTGAATACAAGCGATCTTTAATAAATTGTTTTTTAATTTCAGCTTTTGGGCTGTAAAATTAATATTAATTCTTAAATTTCCTGAGGGAATATACGTGGATTCATGATGTCCTACATCACATATCAGATGAACAAATGGTAGTAAACAGCCTCTGAATAGCAGTTAAATTAATTCAGGTAGATATCTAAAGCTGATTGATATTTTGGATTAATATAGGCCCGTGGTCTATTGTGAGTCGGCAAAGGGAAACTAGTAATAATATTTATGGTGATAACAATCCAAATTAGTATTCTGTTTCTGTAGGGAAGCAAAAATTCAGACTGCAAAAGAAAAAAGATAAATCTTAAATCAAAAATATGAAGTCTTTCGTGGTTTAGATGTCGATATACACAAGAAAAATCGGTTGTTTGATCTAAAATACAGTGTGTACATGACTGAATATCCCAACTTTACAAACTAGAAACTCCATGAAGATTGGGTTTTTAAATGACAAATTGCCGCACCGGTGGATTGGTCACCGAGCACCCCAGGACCTTAATCTTCATCAATGGCCTCCTCGCAGCCCTGACATCACTCCGTGCAATTTTTTTTCTGGGGCTACATCAAACATCAGGTGTTTGTTCCACTTCTACCAAATGACGTTGACAAACTTAAGACGCGCATAGTTGCAGCCTTTCAAACCGTCACACCAGACATGCTGAAAAGTGTGGGATGAGTTATCGTATTGCATCGATATTCTTCGTGTTACTAAAGGGGCTCACACTGACTCTTATAACAGTGTCGAATTTAAACTTTCAACTGCTATTTTTGATTTCCGATGAACAGCGAGTTTTTATTTTGTTTAGATTTCTTTCAAAAGCCCTGCAAATTTGAGATATTCATTTATGTATACACTGTAATATGAATATGCATCCTTACTCTCTTACATACTGCAGTACAAACTAATCTCCTGTTATGACCTTGTTTTATGTAAAACTGAATTTAAGTAACATGGAGCACATGATGATAAATATGGATGCTGATCTTTTTTAATAAAAAAGGACAGAAGTTAGCATACAAGATGCTACATTCGAATAAAAATTTTCAGCGTGGAATGATGGTGCGATACCCCATTAGTTTTTTCACTGTAAGAGAAATATCTGCCGTTTCTATATTAACAGTTTGTTATGCTGTACGAAAATGGTAGATGAATCAGCCAAGAAACTCTCAGACTTCCGAAATCAGAGAACTGAAATCTTCAAACATGAGAGTTGTTGAGCAAATCGATCAAAGCGAACTGTAATTTGTCCTTGTCATAGGCCTCTCAAATCTCCTCCGAGTGTTCCAGGAGTAATACCCGAAGTCAAGTGCTATGCAAAAGATATTGTATGCCACAAGACGCTTCCTGCGTTGCAATGGTTGTTCAACTGTTTCCAAGCCCCTGATAAAAAATACGGAGAACCGACGAATAAAGTGCAAGGAGATAAAATCCTGGAATTATGAACGATGGAAAGCACTCTTTAGGGACACGGATCAAGGTTCAAACTCAACAAGTCGTATGGCAGTCTTTGGGTTAGGCGAATGCGAGGAGGAATGATTCTTTCAAGACTGCATTGTCCCGAAAGTGAATATTGATGGAAAGACATTATGATGAATATTGATGGAATATTGTGAATATTGATGGCAAAACATTAGGCCAGAAAGGAAATAATATGCAAATACTCTGCGAAATAGTTCTTAAATTTTCATGAAACTTGTTCTTCTCCTTGTGGACAAGGGAGAATGAATGCTTTGAAGAAAGTATGTTTCAGTTGCGAAAGAAAAAATATGTTTAGACACCAAAAACTGATGGTTTAGAAACCCAAAATATAATGTCATTTCTTACAAAGTGAATATTAATTCATGCATCTAAATGCCAGGCTACATTAAGAGGTTAAAAAAATTCCTTTCAGCAATATTTTAACCTTTTGTAATATTTACGAATCGTTCTTACTGTGCCCTCAAAGAGGATATATTTATATCGATTTCTCAAACCTCATTTGTTGATATAAATGAATAATTTTCTGCTTTAAGCTCACAGAGGAAAACAATAAATTTATAGATGCGAAGAAATCTAAATTTTTGTGTAACACAAGTTGACTGCTGTTTTTCAAGAATTTCTAGGTAACATATTAAACTATGACTAAACCACACTCATAGTTTAGTATCAGAAAATTTATTTCCCATCGCTGTAGCATACAGGTCGATATTTTTATATATTAGACAATGTTAGATATTTTGTCGCACCATATTTATGGTACGACAAAACATCTAATTATTAAATGGTATCCCCTTCTTAAGAAATTTTGCAGTTAAATTGTGTTAGATGTCCTAATTAGCATTTCGGTCTCCTTCAATTATGATACCTGACTATTGACTATGTGAAGTTTTTATGATGGAATTGGTTCTTAGGTACGGCGATTAGGGATGCGACATCGATGTCGATGTTTTCAAAATCGATGTTTTGATAAAACATCGATGTTTAAACATCGATTTATTGAAGCCATGTTTTTTTAACATCGATGTTTTGTGCTCGATGTTTTTTTAATGAAAAAGTACCATAATAAAAAAATTACCATGTAGCATAAGTTTACTCAGTAAATGTAAGTCTGTATTCTGAGAAGGACGAATGCATAGGGGAACGATACTCTAGCAACGAGACAAATGGCAATCAACAAAGTAATAAACTTCTTTTTTAAAAACTAAATAATAAATATAGGGCATATAATAATTATATGCCCAATAATTGTTATTTACAGTAAAGAAAAAATAAGCTTGTTCAGTTTTCTCCATACCCTGGTTTTGCATCAGTACTTCAAATTGGTGTAAATACATGTAATTTTCTTTTGTATTATTTAATTTGAAAATAAAGATTTGTTAATAAATTGTTCTTATTAATTTTTTGATATTAAACTCTGTTGAACCAAACTCAAAATTCTTTTAAATAATTTTGCCTTATACTCTATTGATATGAAACCATCCTTTGTCTTGTGTTACAGTCATGAACTTCAGAATTTTTTTTAAAATAAATTAAGCCTCCTGGAAGTAAATTATTCTCCAACTTGTAAAAAATATGACAATAATTTTTCACATTCAACCAATTTAAATTAGAAATTTAAATTAGAAAACATCACGGATATTTCTTTATGGATTTGGTCCTATCAATTGTTTTTACTGAAATAATTTCTTCCTCTATTTTCTGGTCAAAGTAATGATGGAAATTATGTGATATGCGCTGATTCTAGCAACCAAGTTTTTGTCATTTTGTCAGCACAATCAGAAAATTCAATAAAATTAAATCCCCCCCCCCCCCCCACGACTAACCGAAGTAACATTATGTTAGAGGTTACTAAACCAGTTTTAAAAAAATGATGTTCTAAAACATCGATGTTTAAAAAATCGATGGTTTTTGGGCGATGTTTATTAGCATCGATGTTTTAATATTGAATATCGATGTTTGAAAACATCGATGTTTTATTGTCTATGTCGCATCCCCAACGGAGATTTGAAAATGAATTTGCGGGAAACTCTTTGGTATCAAAAAGGACAATGTAACAACTTACACTCAGTATGAACATAAGTCTGTTGCAGTATTAAAACGTCTTTTAGCTTTACAAAGAATAATTTTCATTAATAAATAATCACTGAAACAGAGGAATCATTAGCGTAAAGAGTAACATGTGAAGGCTGTACACAATTTTTACGAAAATTTGTGCCCGAGAATTGGCAAAGTTTTAAAGGAAAAATAGAGTTGGAGAGTGAATTTATTCATCACTAATTAGAAATAAAATATAATACATTATGAATATTAAACGATATACATAAAGTAATTATTAGGACATCTTTTTATTTTATAAAAATTATTTTGATAATAAGCAAACACTGTAAATGAGCAATTATTAATACTCATATTAATGAGGAAAGACAAAGCATGCATTTTAACAAGAAACGGTCAAGTATTTATAGGAGAAAATGACTGAAAAAATGTTATCAAAAAAAGAAATGAAATGTAAAAGTATTATGTAATTACTTTAAAGTATTATGTAATACTTTAAAAAATATTATATATGCATATAATATCCTTTATGCATCATCTAATATCATAAAAATAGTTTTTATGGAAATTAAACTGGATAAATATTTTATCATTCTTCTAATTTGTATCATATTTTAATTATTTTGTAAAAAAAGTTTTGTCTAACAAATATATTTTTTAAAATTATTTTGTTTTCCAAAAGAGTTATTTTTTATATTTTGCACCATTATAGATTTCTTTTAACAGTTCGAGATTGCTTATAACATCGCCATTCGCCTAGAAATAAAATTATTTTTAGGTTTCCTTAGGATAATTTAACTGAAGTATTTTTTCAAGGAAAAAAAATCTGTTGTAATGTAAATCCCACATCTGCACTTAGGTTTAGAAACGTTTTTTCCTTACGACTTGCAAGAAAACCGTTATAGATTCGAAACATCGACTGCATCTTGATTCTCAAATTTTACACAGAACAGAAGAAAGGGAAAGCCGAGGGGGAGAGTAAGGGCCTTGCCTTACAAGGCAAGGCAATCGTGAGATTTCTGGAGAGCAGGTGCTTTTCGCCGAATTCCAAGGTTAGTAGGCCATGGGAAAAAGTGGGTCACTTGGATTCCACAGATATAACTCTCTCTTAGATGCAATATTCCGTAAGATTTCAAATATCTGAATACCTTACCCCCCACAGCTAGAGGGAGAAGAAGGTAAGCAGAAATGATCGATTAATACCTTTAAAGATCGGTGGATTCGGACATATGGAGAAATCTGTGAGTCACGGGGACGTAAGACATGAGGCCGTGAAATTGGGGACTTCAAAATTATGACCTTCTCATGCGTTGCACGAAATATTTGCTTCTGCTAAGGGTTGACTGAAGCTACATGTGTGTAAAATATCCAGGGAAAGAAAAGGAATCTTCAAAGATAGGTATTCGTTCAAGGGGAGGTTTTTCTTAACAGGGGATAAATCTAAATTGTATTGCTGTTATATTTTTTTCTGAATTTTCAAAGTAATCCCTAATTTCTATCAACCAAACATGCATATATATATATATATATATATATATATATATATATATATTATATATATCTACTTGCAGCTTGGTACCAGAAGTGAATAAGTCAGTTTACTCCTCAAGATGACTTGTTTGCTATGTCTCTTTAAAAAAATATTATTTTCAATGTAAGAAGTACCCAAGGTCTGTGCAATGCTTTAAAATATTTCTACCAATTGTACAGACTTTGGTACTTCTTACATAGAAAACAATATTTTTTTAAAAAGACATAAACCAAACAAAGTCATCTTGGGGAAAAACTGATTTAGGCACTTCTTGTACCAAGCCACAGATATATATATATATATAATATATATATATATATCTATATATATATATTACTGAGGAGATAATTCAACATAAATTCCCTTATTAATCAACGGAAAGACAGATAAATGCAAATAGGCGAAAGGTTAAATTAGATTTTTAAATACTGTTTATCGTGTTTCAGAGTTCTGTGGGCGTCCATATACATTGTCTATATTTGTTTATATGACTGTAGACAGCAATATTTGTGGAATTTTTTTTATACAGGTTGAGTGTACTCTGTTAAAATATTGTTTTACAGAAGGTCATTTGTTAAAGCAAATATTGCAAGTTTAACCGTTGCAGTCTGAACATACCTATTTCATTCAAGAAATATTTTGATTCTAATCTAGTAGGAGGTAAGAAGTTAAACATAGCCAATTATACAAATATAACGATATTACAAATATTGCGTAAACTCACTTAGATATACACTGAAGTGCCACTGATTAGGGATCCTACCTCGTAACGAGTTGGGCCTCCTCTGGCCTTGATAACGGCTGCACACGACGAGACATAGATTCAACAAGTTTCTGGAAACGTTCCACGGGAATAGCTTGCCAAATATTGGCTAAAGCTGTCCATAATTCAGTAAGGTTCTTTGGTGCTGTGTGATGGCCTTTCACGCCTTGTTCCAAACATACCAAAGATGCTCAATAGGATTTAAGTCGGCTTCTAGGTGCCCATTCATGACAGAGAAGTCAGAGGAATGCTCATTCCAACCAGCCAGTGGCCACCAGGACTTGTGAGAGGTTACAGTTGTCCTTGCTGGAAAACCCATTACCGTGCGGATAACAGAACGCAATAAACGGTGGAGGTGATCACCCGCAACTCTACGTACCGAATTGCAATTGAGGGAGGTTGGTACACGCACCAAAGATCCCAAACTGTGCCACGAAAAAACACCCCAGACCATGGTGAGCCACCATGCCCTTTTACCATTTCCAGCCAGGCATGCAGGAGCCATGGCTTCATGAGCCTTACGCCGTATTCTCAGCCTCCCGTCGGCGTTTAGTATTCGGAATCGAGACTCATACACTCCATGCTACTCGTTTCCAGTCCTCTACACGCAGTCTCTGTGCTCTCTTGCCCAGGCAAGACGTGCAGCCTGATGGCGAGTATAGAGCAATGTACTCTCGTAGGTCGACGGCTCCCTAACCCATAGGGTGAAGCGAAGCGTTGCGCAGTCCGTGTACTGACTGTAACTACTGCACCGTCATAAACTGGGTGGTAATTTAGCTAATGTTTGGCTTCGCTGAGCTACGTACAATATGCCTGAGCCGTCTCTCACCACGCACTATCAGGTTAATTGTCCTTTGCAGTTTGCCCGATCGCTAGTTTTTTTCCACCATCCTGTATTCTTGGTATACTCTTGACACTGTCAACCTTGAAAATCCTAGCTGTCTGACGATTCGGAAATTGAATGGCCCATACGTCGCGCACCTACGATTGTCCGCGATCGAAGGCGTCTAAATCAGGCAGTTTACCCTACTGGCAATTCCAACATCTAATTCAGAACAACCACGTACGCGCTATATATGCAGTTACCACAGCGACGTCACTTGAGCATCATGATACGCAGGCGCTACACAATTTGCATAGGCTTTGCTATCCCTAATTCATGTGGCACTTCAGTGTACATGGTTAACAGTAAACATCTACAAACTAATATAATAGTGGAAAGAAAATATAAGTTGAAAGGTAGCGGCCAGAGGGGACTTTAAGAAGGAAGGGTATTAAGAATAAAATAAATACATAATACCGAATGAAATTCGGCTTCATCTTTCTAGAGTAATACTCTGCTTCTAAACGGAGTGGGGATTTTATGGCCATTAACAAGAAGAATGTTTTCAGGTTTGTGGAAAAAAAATTAGCTTAATAAAAACTTGGTGACTTTCAAGGGCGAAAACAAAACAAAACAAAAAATATGGCTTACTAACTAATCTAACTTCAGACTTAACTGAAGAATTTAACAATTTTAACTTTTGAATAAGCATATTTACAAATAACAATTAATTCAAATATTAAAATAAGAGTTCATAGTTCGACAGGATACCAGGCAGGATATCACGCCATTAGTGAATTTCAACTTTAAGCAGACGACAATAATTTCTTCGAAGTAACCTATAAGTCCAAGGCCAGTGAGATTTCTGAATATAATTCTCGATTACTGTCCGAGATCACCGACTCGTTCAGGTTCCTGGTGAGCTTCTTAGAACATCTCCCGTCTCTGCTTCTCCAGTACGGAAAACAACCTCCCATACGGGTTTAATTTCATCATTTGCTTTTATGCGCTCACTCTCTGCTTACGTCAGATCTCATTACTAAGACATTCTGCTTTAATCACTTGCTTAGATAAAGACTTGTTGAGATTTTTGCAGTGAAATTTGTCGAAGAATTGTTGTTTAGAAAGAAAACTAAAATAAGTTATAAGCGGCTCAAGAAGGTGTTAAAAAGAATAATGCATAATTAAAAATAATGATCTTTCGGAATGCTTGAGGGTGCTATTTATTTTAAATTCTGTTTTACAAAATAGGCCAGATTGCCCGGTGATGCTTAGGGAGGGTGGACCGCGAATGACGGTTATATGTATCCATACTCCTTAAATAGGTCTGAGAATGTTTTTAGTTGTAAGGATAAGAATGTATCAATCTGAAAAATAAGATTTCTTCCAGAGACATGTTTGCACTAATAGGTGGACCTGATTACAATGATTCACTGATGTAGACACTTCAATCGTAAACTTCTTTCCTTTTTCCACACATAAACTTGCCCTCAGACATAAACTTGTCTGTGGGTAAAGACTAGATAAAAGTTAGAATGACAACTGGGCAATGATTATTTAGAGGAAATAAATACCCTGCTAAGGTAGGCATAGTGGACTCTCCAGCCCGTTCCGCTGTGTAACCAAGATATTATGACTGAAGAACAATTACTTGATTGTACGTCTCTTTCACAAGACAGAGAATCGCTAAAAGCTACTGGCGTTTCAGCTTTGCATACTAGACTGTATAGGACTGCCAGCGTTACATTTCTCAGATCTTAAAGCCGATGGCTGTGCCCTATCTTCGAGGCCTCGGAGACGTCAACTTTCAAAAGATAACGCAAGACTACATGGTGTACGTCGTGTCCTGACCTAACTCGACACAGAGAGTGTTCGAACTGTTGCCCTTGCCATCACGATCTACGATATCTTTACCCATTGAAAACATCTGGTCATGGGTTGCTGAGAGACAGGGCCACCACCTCTCTGAAGCCACTACGATTGATAAGTGTAGCATAGACTTGTAGTATCAAGGAATGACTTGGCCGTATTATTATCCGAGCCCAGTTCGACTCGATGCCTAACCGGGTTAGAGCCATTTTACCTTCCAGAGGCAACAGCTGTGCGTACTAATTTCAGACCCTGTATACCCCCAAATTGCCTTAAAATTAATCGTTTTCTTCTACTATGCTGAAGACGTACAATGAGTAAAGTTTTGTTATTGCTTCCTTCATGGTATTGCAATTTTAATGGCCAGCAGTGTATATCATTTTGCTTTTGTCATTCAGCGTACGTTTTAATATAGCATTTAGTTTAGAATTTGAGGCTTTACTTGTAACTGTGTACTACTTTAAATACCACCTCGAATAATTGTCCTGTTTAGTTTAGCTAGACAGGTATGAACAATTTTCCCTCTTTCAAGGAATACTCGTACAGGAATGAGAAATGTATGTCTATAGAGGTCTCTCGGAAAGACGACCGCAAATTGATCACCAATAAATAAAATTTAACAGGATATACACTTACTGGAAAAACCATAAGAAAGTCCTCAAAACTGTTTGATTTACTGTGACTAATCACTTTAAAAATACACTTCTAATAACTAATGTTTCAATCAATTTTGCTGACCACTGGTTGCTTTAATATATATATATATATATATATATATATATATATATATATATATATAACTTTTATAAAAAAAGATGTTTTTCGATATGGAATTTATCTCACTGTATAATCGCAATTTATTTATTATTAAGAGAAAATTAACCGCTCAAAACAGTGTTCTACAATATTCCTTTCATAGAAGGTTGTACGAACAATGGCGGAAAGGTCCTTTACCAGACCAGGGTAAAAATTCTTACCAAGCTTCTAAGGTCTTTCGCCTTTACCCGAAAGCTTAAACACCGTTGTTCGTCAATTCTCGTACATACATGCCAGTATATGAGTAACTTGTATAGATGTACGTTCACATTCACTGTCTAATTATTAAAAGTAATACGGCTGAGCTTAAGCAGAGTGAAAGTTTACTCGTTGGTGATCTAAGTATTACGTCGGCATATGCTAGTAAGATTGCATATCGATCGAGATCCTAAGTGACTACTGTTTTCACCACATATAATCGAAATATTTCTGCTATCGCTTTGGCACTAATATGCACTTTCCGAATGGGGAGTTTTGTATCACCTCGTGTCGCATGAAATTCCTGTAACATGTTTGAAAAAAAATTCTTCAAATTTTTCTGAAATAAAATTTGAAGTTTCTTAACACGCAGAAACACAAATAGAAAGGAGGATAATTTCTTTTTTCGTTTCGAGAAATTGTTTCTCAACATGTGGGTTCATAATGTTAAGAAAGATTTTTCAAGTCGTTTAACAAAGTTTAGAGGCAGTTCCTTTTATTTTACCAAGGACTATCATATTTTTTCCTATTTTTTGAAAATTAATAAATCACTGTTGGTAACGTCGTATTAAGTATCTCAAATATTTAAAAAATAATTTCAAGTAGTTTAAAATTATAAATTAATTATAAATTATTATTTTTTAATTTTTTTTATCACATAAAATTTTAAGATTTAAAGACATAGTATAATTAATCAAGTTTCCTATTCAGTATTAGATCTCAAAATCTACAACTAAAGTTAGAGGGCTAATACACTTCACGAAGTGGCCCACACTGGTTGTGCTCATCGAGGCAAGCTACCATCTGGATTTCAGGTGAGTCTGGGTTTGGAACCGAACGTTAGTGTTTCTACAATCGCGATTGAAAGTAACATTAGTTCAACTACCGGATGCTCCATATATCAAGTAGCTAACATAATTTAGGTGAAAATTGGCGAATGTCCTAAGGGCAATTGCCTGCTGCAGTGAGAAAAGAAATACTTCACAAAGTGAATGCAATCCTTGCTTTTTACCATTGTTTATTATACGAATTGAAACATATTAAGCACTCTTCATATTAACGGAGAAATTTTTCATTAAGGCAAGTCTATACGAGAAATAGTTGTTCATAGTGAAGAGTGCCCCAAATTATGAGAAATGTTTTTTTCAAGGATTGGACTTTTTATTTATGAACTATTTGTACTATCATACCATGCAGGCTAAAAAAAAGATGAAAGCGCCAAGAATAGAAGAATCGTAAAAGCCTAAAATTTCGAGCAGTAGAATATTTTTATCTGTTCATACTAGCTTTACATATCATGTCCAGACCAGTTGTTATTAAACTAACTTTCAATGACAACTGAAGATAAATTAATCTTTACACCCTTATACTTCGGAAAATGACTGTTTCAGGGAATTTAACGTGAACCAGCGTTCATTACATTTGTAGAAATCGCTCCTCCGAAAAGAAAGGAAAATCTGGCCTACAGTACACGTCATATCAGAGGGATTTTAACTTTACAGATGAAATATCCGAAATCTTTATCTTACCCCATTTTTTATTACAATTATAGATGGTGAATAAATTATACTATTTTTTCTGTTAGGTATTTTTAGGTATGTGACTGAAAGAAAAATCGCTGCTTGTTGATAGCGTATAAAACCAGAATCAGGAATCATGGTAATATTATTCCTGATTGTTAATAAACAGACAACCAAGCATCATATACTCAGATGGCTGTTTGTCTGCAAAGGGCGAAGGTACCTCTGACATTTCGGAGTTGCATGCATTATTGTTATATGCAAGTATTAACCAAAAATCTCCTAAAAAGGTCATTTATAATGATTTGGTCCAAAACTGTGCTTCCCCCCTCCCTGAAAAATGCATGGAACTTATCTCGATGATGGCTTAGTACACGTACAACCTTTGTTTCATGCACACTTGGAGCATTGACTCTGAAAAGAAGGTATTGCCAAAATTTCACTGATACAAGGGTTTGTTCGAAGGCTTATGGCGTTGAAAAGAAGGCAAGTACCTAGCTCAGAACTAAACCAAACTAGCTATGTACTTACCTTCTTTTCAACTCCATTAGCCTTGGAAGAAACATTCGTATCAGTGAAAAAATACTTTTCGGAAATTTTGACACTTATCCTCTTTTCACGGTCAACGCCTCAATTATAAAATAAATATAAAATCACCTTTAGGTTATGTGCATTAGGGGTATATTAAACATGGGTACCACAAACCATCATAAATATCATATTAAACATATTCACAAACTATCATAGAAAATGCATGTAAATGTACCAAAATCTGGAAAGATCGAAAATCCCAAAATCACTTGAGTCCTGTCATTTTGGATCTCGGATATTCAAACTCAGATATTCAAGCTGTACTTCGTCACAGGTCGGAATTTTATTTTCAAAACAACAACAACAAATTATTTAAAAATATTTTTAATGTATTAGTTTACTGAAAGGTGTATAGAAATTGCAAATAAACTACCCCCCCCCCATAGGCGTAGCGTGCTTCTAACCTTTTATTTTTTTTTTTTTTTGGGGGGGGGGGAACACGAATTCAGTTAGGGCCCTCCTCAGCGCACTAACTGCCGGACGGTCCTTAAAATATGAAATATTATGATTTTTTTATATTGAATAATAATAGAATTGATGTTTGAGTAGTATTCAAAAAGTTACACAATGAGAAAAATCAATATAATATAAATAATGAGAAAAAAATAGCATCGAATTTTTGTTATGCATCATATCATTGTTAAAAACTATGTTAAGGCTAAAGACATAATCGGAATCTTCAGTTTCACAGTTTGAAAAAGCGGGAAAAACCAACTTTCTTAAAAGTTTTCTATAATTTACCGATCTTAACTGAACTTCTATTAAAGTTTTAATTTATTTCAAGTTAAGTTTGAGGGGGGCACGTGGCCCCAGTGCCCCCTCCCCTCGCCATAGAGCCCTTATAGCATAATAACTGACTTTCAGTCTCTTCTAGGGGGAATCCTATCAATGTTATCAATTAATACGCGAAATCCTATTAAATAATGTTTGAAATGTATCCAAGTGTACTGATGTAAATGAGTCATGTATACCAGTATACATACCAACGACACGTAAAAAAGAAAACAAATTCAAATTTTCAGCAGAAAAATTATGTTGAATTAGCAGTAGGTGTCTTCTGACTTGAGGTATGCACTATGAAGCAAAATAAAAAAAATAAAAAATAAATAAATAAAAGCTAGTGCACAGTCGTTATAAAATATGTTTCAAAGACACATTCTAATGTCATATATCATCATCCTCGCAGATAAGCAAAAGAAAAGCGGGCAGGCACCAGGCGGCCTAACCTTCGCCGTGTCCTTCGTTTGACCTTCCCACATCTAGAGGCCTCCACCCTCCATGGCGCTACTTGACCTATATTGGGGTGCTATGCGGAAAAAGTACCTCAGCAGATTTATTTTTTTTACTAACAACTGTTAGCGAACATGTTGAGAAAAACGTCGCATGTGCAGTTACAGCAGGTAAGGGATATTTTAGGTACCTTCGACGATTACGGCAGATGACTGTCGTCATCTTGGGTGTATTTAGTTGAGGTTGCATCACATTTATAAACTATGCCAAGCGGGCAGAATTTTGCAGCGTTACAGGAATGCAAATTTAAATCAAGTCAGTTAAATAAAGACGCTCTCACAGGTCTGTAAATTTTTGCTTCCGGAAACAATTGGGGAAGGCGTAGTTACACGCCGTGATATTACAAATGTGGACAAAAATATTTCGTGCAGAATACGTAGGTATGAATAACAGTAAAAGCCCGATGTAAAGTATTAAGCTTATAAAGGGATAACAGACGTAGCCCACTGACTTGATGGAATTGATATACTTAATAAAGAATCGTTATAGATCAGAAAAGCTTCATTGCAAGTTAAGTAATCTGATAAAAAAAAAAACGAAAGGGTGGGGGGGGGGGGGCTGGGAGGAATCACACCACTCCTGGGGATCACATTCTTTTCGATAAAAAAGAATTTTAGAAGACATAATAAGTCATTATGCTTAAAAGCAGGAAAAGGTATTTCGTAGAAATATTGCACAAATGGAAAAATTTCTATACTCAACGAAGGGATTTTCCTATCATTGTCTGCCTTAGTGCGCACACAGGATTATAGCTCAGGGGAGAGGGGGAGGAGGAGGGGGAGGCTGAGATAAATTTGCACTATTTAAACATCACATTGGATATATCATTAGTATTTTTCTCGTATTATGTTTAAAATTGAAACTGTTTCATAGGTATATTAGAAACGTGTTGCCAAATATCAGAATATAAAAGTTGCAGACTGCTTTCCTCACCGAGTGTGCCTGATCTTCCTCGTACAGAAAAAAAAATCCCCTACCCTCTCAGTAAGATAAAAGGATTGGTTTTTCCAATCTGGTTTGATGATTCGGAGAAATTTAAAAATTAATCCATGTTTTGTATTTAATTATTCAATGAGTGGCAGGAGATTCTTCTTTTTTTTTTCCATATTTTCTCAGCCGTTTAATCCTTTGTCAAATATACGTGCATTTCCGAAAATTCTTGTCTCTGCTCTGCAACATTTTGAGAGTTTCTCCTTCCTTTTCAGACCATGCCGTTTTTATTTGTTTCGTATTTTTTCTGATAGGATGACGGTGATGCCCAATTTCTTTAACTTGCTAAAGTGGTAGAAAAAAAAACCCAGAATACTGTGGAGGGTTGTAACACCTTCTCCCAACTGGGTTTTTTAACAATGAGTTTGGAACTGACAGTGCTCATCCGAATATTCAACAGGAAAATGTAAGCTTGGAAGAGGCTTACATTTTCCTGCTATCTACTCACGAAGAGGACGTAATCTACGCACGAAGCATCTACACCTACAGCATCTTAATCTACGCACGAAGAGGACTAAGAAGCTGAAGCCCCCTTAGTTCTCTTCGTGCGTAGATTACTAATCTGCGTTGGAAATGATGCAGCATATGTTTTTACTAACTACGCTATTTTCAAACACTGCCCATTTCAGATAATAACGGACCAAATTTAGGAAAGACTACATTATAGACATTATCTGTTAAAGGTTGTGCAAATATTTTGAATAGATATAACTATTTTGAATATCTATCTGTTTAATTACTTTGAATATTAGCTAAATGTAAGCTGCAGTAGTGCTTTATAGATCTGTTTTGTCAGCAACTTTAATTCACTCATTATCACCTTTATCAAACTAAATGCAATTGTGGACGTAAGAATTTATTTTTTATATTATTTTTCTTGCAACAGATAGTATCAGATCATTTTACCTTTTTGTTACATAACTTGCTGTAGATCTGAAATTATTCCTATAGGTAAGCATTTTTAAGGACTCATATAAAAGAAAACGAGTAAGAAATATAAATTTGTTAGGGAATTCAAGACTGATAAGCGAATTTCTCCTGAATTGCCTATATCTTCGAATATGGCAATTCAGGAGAAATTCGCTTCAAGCGGATTTCTCCTGAATTGCCACATTCGGAGGAATTGCTAAACGAATCAGAAATATAAATTTTTTAGGGAATTCAAGACTGATAAGCGAATTTCTCCTGAATTGCCTATATCTTCGAATGTGGAATTTCAGGAGAAATTCGCTTCAAGGGGATTGCTCCTGAATTGCCGCTTGAAGCTTTTCTACTTCAAGCGGATGTCTGTATCATTTGTATGGATAAGATGCAGGTCTTTTTATACTTTTACAGAGATTGTCGTAAAATTATAAAATCATTTAAGGTTACGAAATGCGTCAGTATTTAGTATAATTTCAAATACGTGACAAAGCTTCTACTGAAAGAGATTCTCAAACAAACTACTTGAGAGGTCGAAAATTTTGAGAGTGTAATTGGAGTTGATTTTAAGAAATTTTTGAAAATTTAATGCTCATAATGTCATCAATGTGCAGATATATGTAATCTTTGAGAACATTGAAAATTAACTTCGTGGATCGATTCCATTCATGAACTTAAGAATCGATATCCGCGTTTGTTGTTAACGAATAGTTTTATTCCCTTATTGAACTGCCAGCATGAAAAGTTTCCCCGCTAGGAAGATGTATTAAATAATTAACTTAAACTCTGGAAAGACTATCTTAGAAAAGTCCTGTTTTATTCAACGAAAATAGTGCAATCCAACGTTATAACGTGGCTGCTCTATTTCCAATATTCTAGCTGAAATTTTAGTACTCTTTGTAATCTAACACTTGTTAACAGTAAGGTTGCAAGAACACGCACACTAGCTAAAGCTACGCAAGAGCACACTTCACTTCACAACGTATTCTTTTCACTTCTTAATAAGTACATCAGAATCAGGGTTCCAAATAAAAACATCGCAAATAAAGGACAGGTTAAATGAAAACATCGAAAATAAGGGACGGGTTTTGATAATTATACTACTGGGGAGTATGGAATACCCCCAGGCAAAGGGGGTCCGGGGGTACTCCCCTGGAAATTTTTCAAATTTTAAACTTTCAAATAACCATTTTCAATGCATTTTTCGTTCAGTTTTGCTACTAACATAGAGTTTAGGTTAAGTAAACAATAATGTAATTACACAAAAAATTTGCAAATCAAAAACAATTTAAAGTTGGTTTAGGCATACAGTACAAAACTGATTTTTATTTTATTAGTTTACTTCAACTAAGTAAGTGCCCTTATAAAGTGTTAGGGACGTGTATGTAAAATTTGTAATTTTATTATTGTACAATGCACATAATATAATGTGCGCAGGAAATCTTTGGGGCAACTTTTGAGTTATAAAAAAGTTTTCGAATGAGCATCTTCCCACAGTCCAGTGAATTTATGATATATTGTGCTTTATTGTGTTAAATACATCTGGATGTGAACAGGCCCTTGTATGCGCCCAACTCATATACAATAAATTTATCATTTCTGCGAAAAACGGGACTTTTGCCGTCCCGTATAAAAGTTCCCCAGGACGAAATTTTCAAATAAGGGAATGTCCCTTAAAATCCGTGACATCTGGCAACCCTGATTAGAATATCAAAATTTCCATTATGACCTCAGTTAAACCTCACCTCACGTTCTTGACCGTACTGGAAAGTGAGGTAGAATGATAGGGATTTTATCAATCTTTTAAGTATTTCGTGGGTTTTTTAACCTCTTCACTAGAGGATATGTAAAGCAGTTAGCAAAATGATAAGTAAAGCTACATTCCTTTATCTATTTGCTTTCCGTTTACTGCTGAAGTTCAACTGACAAAAAACACAAAATTTACAATCTTCTGTAAGATGTTTTAAGACACTGATTTTTTTGACATTATTAGAAACTCAACTTCCTAAAAATATAATTTAAAAATTATTATAGAATAAATGTTTAACGGAAGCCACAGAAGAAATGTAGCTTGTTTTGTATAATAATTTCTTAACTACGTGTAGTACCGAGTCATCTGTGATAAAATCAATGTGCTGGAGAAATTTCAAAAAATAGAAAAACTTCCTTTTTAAACATAGATAAGTCAATTCTACTTTCTAAAAAACAATCTTCTTTCCTAGAGACTACGGGAAATTAAATTACTGGACACGAATTAAAATTACGTGTCAACCAAAACGCAATCAGTGACAGTTATGATGCTATTAGATGAAAAAGATAAGGAATCATATAATTTATGGATGTACGTAAGGTCATTTATATTTCCCGGAAAGCATGTTAATGAAGACGTAAAAGCACGGTAAGAAATCTTAAGAAGGCTTTCACACAAGATTCAAAATGCATAAGTAAAATTATATTCTACATTAAAAAAATGCATATAACAAATAAAGGTAAAATTATTAAATTATTATGAAGGCTAACACTTTGTAGTCTAAAGGCAATGAACTACTACCATTGTTGTGTATTATGTTAAAGGCCATTCATAAATGTTGATCAACTGATTTTCACTTCAACGCTAAAAGGATGGATGGAGGAATCAGTTTTTCGACAGAGTAGCAGCAAAAAATTCCTAGTTGTTTAACTAATAACTAAACATCGACAGGAATAAAACTGACTGAATGTCTGCCGTGCTTTTTATTGCATCACTAACAACATCAAAGATGTGCCTATGATGCAATGCTTAACATGAAGATGATTATCAGGAAAAAATCCTCAGTATACGCTACTTACATAGGAAAGTCAGGGCCTCCCAGAGAGGGAGGCAACTGGGGCACTTTGCCCCAGGCCCCTAACTGCTGGGGGGGGGGGCAAAATTTTTAACAAATTAATTTATTAGATTTCCTCCGAAAGAAAATTCTGAAACTTGTACTGTACTTCAAAATTCAAAATAATCTCCTGAAAAAGCCCCCCCCCCTCAAAAAAAATCGATTAATTAGATTTCTCTTACTCCAAAATAGTCTTTTGAAAAATACGCTATTTAGTTTTAATGAAAAATATAACTGTTTAGTTCTAACTGCTATAAAATTACATTCTCTCTAATAAATTGAAGACAGTACTAACCACTAAAATAGATAGTAAAAAAACTTCGTGGATGGAATATGTCATATTTATTGGAGAATATAACAAGAGAACAGTACAATGAAGTATAATAACTATGTTAATCATTCATGTTAAAACATTTAAAGTATAAGTAACTTAATTTGAATGGGTGTTTTCGTCTCTTTCCATTTTTTTTTTTGGGGGGGGGGAGCCCAACAGAAATTTGCCCCAGACCCCGTAAAGTCTCTGGGCAGCCCTGAGGAAAGTACGTTATTGATAAAGAACTGAGGTAAACCGATTTCCAGTTTATCAAGTCAGCAGAAATTTTGCTAGCAATTTTGCAACACTTTTCAAGTCAAAGGTTTAAGTAGACTTTGTGTATTATGAGCTTGAGATTTGTAGTGATTTGGCTTTTTGTTTTATAAACGGATGTTTAATACCATTACACCACCAAGCCATTTCAAGTTTTTCACTAATGGGTCTCATATTCCCTTTAAAAAATTCGTATAATCATCTTGGGAGAATATGATAATTTTGCATTATTCGAGCTTCTTTAAATCTCTTTTCTGCTATCTATATTCTGGATTTGAAGAAAATTCATTTTTAAGGCATTCATTCGTTAAATCCAAGTCTTACTACCTATATTCTGGTTTAATTCAAACTTCAAAATTGTATTATTTATTTATGAAATCCGGGTTCTACAGTATTTAGCGGAAAATTAAAAATTAAATTATTAATTCGTTAAGTCTATGATCTTCTATATATACTCTGGCGTAATTAAAATTTAAACTACAAGGTCGAAATTACAAAGTTGTAATTTGTACAGAAATGAGTGTTTATAAGCCACTTTTACTCCTTCACACCTTCCTTTTTATCAACAAAGAAAAGTAATAAAAATTCACACTCTAGCTCTTTCAATGACGTAGCCAATCGATAACACAGTCTATATATTGTTTACCACCATAAAAACCTTCGCATAATCCCACATCCTATTATGCAACCGAACAGCGTTACACCGCTCGTGCTTCAACTTCAACAGGTTTTTTTTTAAACATCACAGCAATTTCAAGGTTTCTTAAAAAAAAAACTAAATTGGGAGTTTTTTCAACCTACTTACTCCAGCAAAGACCCGGAAGAGAATACAAACATCGAAAAATTTTCACTCTACCTGCTGCTGACGGACAAGTAAATAAGCAGGATTTAGAATTTAAAATGCAATTTGTTTCATTTTATTTATTTATTTATTTTTTATTTTGCGGTCGACCTTCGCAGCTTCCGCATTGCTTGGCATTGGCCGCCCGCCATCTGTTGTTAAACTTTTCCTGAGAGGAGTTAAGAACAAAAATTAATTGCGATGATAACCTCCAGATTAAAAGGAGGTTGTTTTAGAAGGCAGAGAGTCGGAATGCATATGGTGAAATAATGTTGAAATACGTGAATGAATACGCAATGAACTGAAAGGAAAATTTAAATTGAATCGTACGGAACGCACGCGTGTGCTGAAACGAGTAGAAATATCAGGGAAAGAGAAATGATTTGCTACTCTATTATTTCCCATTATCTTTGGATATATTGTGCGAGAAAATAGAAACCATTCCAATATTTTTACGGGACAAAAAAGGAATATCGCCTTATGGGAGGTTTACTGGGGCTGTAATCAGACTTTTCCTTTACGTATAATTTTACATTCTACTCTTTCAGAGAAGTTATTTTACAGTCTATGCATTCAAAAATAGTAGGTGAATTCATAGAAAAAATTCTTTTTTTTTGTACTTTTTATTAAGAGAAGCTCACTATATTGTTTATAACTGAACATACATACTTATTTACATGTACAAATTTTAAAGTCTGCAATTCTTCCAACAGACACTAAAATAATTTTAAATTAAAAATTCCTTATATATTCTAAAGTTTCAGATTGATGAAATAATGACCGACTGTGGTAATCATATCAGGGAAAAAAACAGAGCAGAGATACTGAGAGCCAACCAGGAAAAAGATTCTAACAAAGACAATAGCTTTTATGCCGGTCCTTACTACTGAAGTCCAGATCAGGTCCTATGATTCGGGTTTTAGGTTAACATTACCCCTCTCTAACAGAATTACAGTAAGCTGTGCGGTTGATTCGATCCAATATAATGGCCAAAGGTATGGCAAAAAATGGAAAGAAAGTAAACTTCATATTTAATTTTAAATAACTTTCTTCAGTACGATATTTTTTTTATAGAATTTTTTATTTAATCCATTTTGAGGCCCATTATTATGACTTGAGTAACCCTCCTTTAGAGTTTATTTACCTACTTTCTGAGGGGTTCGGAGTTGCCTTAAGGGGATCGTGGACCTTCAAACCTAACTTTTTTTGTTTTGAATGGATTTGCTTGAAATTTGAATATGTGATTAGTACCATAGATATGTAAAAGTGGTTAAAATTTAAAGATGAAATATTAATAATTTATGAATTAGGAATTATTAATTATATCAAAAATTGGCCTAATAAAAAATGTTCCATGCGCATTTAATGCATTGCATATAATATGGTAATTTTTATTTACAGTATACCTTACAGAACTGACAATGAAAATTATTGCTTATTTTAAGCATTCATTAAAAATATAAAGAGAAAAAATAATAATAGTGAAACCACCCTTTTTATTACGCAAAATAACTATAAATCATCTTTTCAAGTACAAAATTTAGAAATTTTGAGCTACGAAGCATAATTATTTTCAATAAGATTTATTTGATATACAGTTAAGTGTATAAAACTTAAATTTCAAAGCAATACGATAATTAGAAATGCGCCTGGAGCAGTTTGAATATTCGTATGACATGAAAATTTTTATTTTGAGAAAAACGCATTTAAAGTTATTGATATTAGTAAGCACGTAATATCTAAATTAAATACAAATGTCTATAACTAGGAAAGTAATCACAGCAATTGAAAAATTCTTTTTGCAACAGATTCCAACTCGTCCGTAGTTTCACAATTGAATAAAATAAAAAAAAATCGAATTTTTGGACAAATTTCACAATTTTGAAAGTTTACTGTCCCCTTAATTGGATGGCAGATCTGTACTGTCCATCCGGCACCTAGATCCATACTAATAACCCGAACAGGTGCATAACCATCGGCTGAGTTTGTAGGTATTGCTACGCAACGACTGGTCTTCAGGTTCATAATACCGTACAAGCTTGACGCTGTGGCCGGTTAAAAATTACGAATTACCTACCTTCTTAATAGGCCGTTTTGTAAATTTTCTTGCAGAACCAGATGGATGAAATAGCATTTGTCCCAATACATTGTATCTCACGGTGTTTACATCTTAAAGCATTTATTTTCTTTTTTGATGTGTTATTTCTTTACGATAATACATCTTATCTCCATGCTGCCGATATAATTAATACAAAGGTTAGCGTTACAAACGTCCACGGAGTGATTTCGGGTCTGATTCCCGACTAAGACATGGACATTTTTCTGCTGTCTCATCATAGAAAACTGATGCTGGTTCACCTATTTGGTGGCTATCATAAGTAAGGTAACGATCTCTCGGGACGGGGGCAGTGGCCCAGTTGGCAAGAGCAGTAGGATAGCCCACTGACAGCTAGCCTGCTGATCTTGCCAACTTGTGATCTGAAAGTCACTGGTTCGATGCTCGGCTCTGTCAAATCCACTGCCGTGTACAATAATAGCGGCTGGTGCACGTAAAATCTATCGTGGCTGCAATGTCCTTCATGTTCTCAAAATTATCTCTGGAGGTGCGGGGTCAAGTGTTCTGGTCTCATCACTTGACTCGGTTCAAAATTATGAGACTGGTCCTTGGGCCAAGTCGGACTTCGACCCTTGTGGTGCCAGTCAAAATAGGAGCCGCACCTTCATCGCCCATAGCCTTCGGGACTTGATCTGATGTTGCTGTCGGTCAAGTGGCATAGGCATCAACAACAACGATCTCTCGGTATCGAATGAGTGAATGTCGAAAATACAAGTACCTACTGCGTTAAAAAATCGTATTCTCAAAAGTGAGTTTTACGAGAATTATAGTCTCTTTTTTAATCATCATTCCACCAGTCATGACATAACTTGAGAAGACCAAGGCAGTGAAAATGTGTGTAAAGCGGGGTGAAATCTTTTTTTTTTTTAATATCCTAACGAGTTTCAAGATTCCTATCTTTACGAATTAGAACAGTAGGGGGAAATTTAGTATTTTTAGGGAAGTTATAAGGTTTTACGCAGTACGGTTAGTTCTTGGAGAAATTTAGGTTTCTTCACCTATGAAAAGCTAAGTTCATGGTTGTAGTCATGTTGATAGGAGACCACAGACCATAGTATTGGTTATTAAATAACCTTAAAACAATGGATGCGTGCATATGTTGGGGACAAGCAAAGAAACACAGAGAATTGGCCTTTATCATACATTTATTTGACAATTCTAAAAATTCTTTTAAAGTGTAATTAATAACAGATTAATATTCCCCTTCATATTATCATTTAATACCTGAGGAATCAGAAGCAGAGGAAAAATCTTTGGTCTAAGCAATTATTTTTAGGATCTATCAGGAGGCACTTACTACTGTTGAAGTATATAGCGATGAAGTGACTTCGTTGACAGGGGCCCATAGCAAGTCATATTCAGGATCATCATGCCGGACTCCCGGCACTACCGCTAGACTCAGACAGTTCAATCGTGACTCTATATCGTCCGAGCTCTAGGAAAACAGCCAGCACAATCGTTGACCTTTTCTCGTTTTTTTTCTTGGAGGGGCTGTTGTCCGTTTACTGGGGCCATTTTGGCCCGCCACTTTTTCTCTCGTTGGGCATTGGGCTGTTTTTCTCTCAGCAGTTCCTGACCCAATTGGTCCCTTATTATATTGCTCCTGTTCACAGTCTACCAAGTACCTCCCCACCATAATTTTCATTTGAAATACAACTTTGACCATTATCTGAAAGTTTTACTGTGGGCCATAAAATAACGTCCATCTATCTTGCAATATTTATAGTCTTTTGATCGCTATCAATGGCCACACAGACAGCTTTTCTTTTACGTCACCGTAGTGTTCAAGCCTTTATTCTTTTTGCCTCTGAAGTTTTTATAAGAGTTTTTGTTCTTGATCGTGTTTCGACCACACACCACGGTGAATTATAACATTCAGCGCTTCTACACACAGTATCAAATTTATCAAGTTTTACCAAAAATACAACTTTCTAGCTCTGTTATACAAATCGCTGCCATGTACTTTCAAGGCATGTTTTTCAAACATTCCTCCACAAAATCTTGTCATTCTCCACCGTCTTAGGGATATGAGATACTTCACTTCCTACTTGTTTTTTGTAACGGGCAGAGGATCTCACAATGAGAGTGAATCTAAGACTACGGTTGCTAGGTGCGGTTAAAGAAGCTCGGTTCTTGTTAAGTGCTGGATGGGCTGGAATTGGTCAGTCACCAGTGATACAGAATATCCAATCTTGGAATTCACAGAAAATCCATTTTTGGAATTATTCTGCCTCCTGTCTACTATGCGCGGAACTTAGAGACAGGGACGTAGAAAGCCAAAACAGGGCCCAGGGGGAAAATTAAAACTCAAAAGCCACGCATAGACTACAAAATCTTAGCTCCTCATCCCCCACCGATTCGTCAGTTCAGCTTGCAGATAGCTATCTTACAAGACTGTTGCTATTATTAAAGTTCCCTGGTCGGGAAAATCCGAACCATATCCATGAGGGCTGCAAGGCGAATAAGTGAATCTCTTGTTTAGCTCATGGTTATTGGGCATAAGGGTCAGAATTAAACTTTTTGCCTAGTGCCCCCAGAAATTAAACCGAGCAACCCCAGATACGACAGCCGATAAGAAAGTATCCTCCACCCTAGTAACTAAGCAGAGGGTCTCTCCAACCTATAGATTTAGCGTGCGTCTGTGCGGCTTAGACACGAAAGCATTGAGTGGCGCCTGTAGAGTGCCTGTACCGACACACTCAGTGCCGAATTCCGACTAGCTAACCATGCCCCAGGCCCATGTTACAAGACTGGCACTAATAAGCATCTAAATCTATTTTAATGACTAAAAATTTTCTTAAAATTACATTTTTTAAATGGTACGAGCTGAAGAGATCCAGCTCTTACCATTTACACAGAGATCTTGGAGAGGAAGATCTCTGTGTAAATGGTAAATGGTTGTAAATGGTTTCCTTTCCAAGTGTAAATGGTTTCCTTTCCAAGATCTCTTCGAAAGGAAAACAGCAGACAAACCACGGGATAAATCAGTGGCCAATTTTAGGCTTGAAATTGGACACGATTGCTTGGAGAGCCATCTCTATACTGTTGGTATTCGTACAAGCCCAAATTTTCCGCTTTGTGGGTTAAATGAAGAAATGGACAGGACCCACGTCGGAAGGTGTCCGGCGCTGCGTGAAGCTTCTGAGGTGGAGAAGTATTGAAACGATAGAGGCCAAATGATGAGATATTTACTTTTCCCGTTATACGTTCACATAGTTTTGTTCTGTTTGTAAAATACCTGTTTTATTCTTTGCCATTGAAAATTTAAAAAAAAATTAAATGTCATCTGGTAGTTTAACGTTATGTCTCAAGGAAAATATTGCCTGCATTTCTTCGCGACCTATAACCTCATTCTGATTCACAGTACCACTCATTCTGCCTTGAATCAAGCCAGGAGTTGACTATCTCTAAGACGGTGGAGTATGATAAGATTTTGTGGCGGAAAGTTTGGAAAACATAGCTTGAAAGTAGATGGCAACGGTTTGTACAACAGAGCTAGGAAGTTGCATTTTTTAGGTAAAACTTGATAAATTTCATTCTGTGATCTGTGGTCTACTATCGACACGACTACATCCATGAACTTCATCGCTGAAATATCCTAATTTTTGCCATGACCACACCGCACTGTGTAAAACCTAATAACTTCACTAGACTAGAAAAATTCTAAAATTCTAAATTTTCCTTACTATTCAAGTTCGTAAAATAGAAATCTTAGAAATCTTCAAGATTAAAAAAAAAATGCTTTCATCCCACTTTCAGGAATGTTAAAAATATTACCTCAAGTGAAGTCATTTCAAAGTATGCTATCAATAACCTCCTAAACACTATTAAACTTTAAAAAAAGTCAGTACAAAGATGCATTGCTGGTGCATAAAATTAAAAAATGTATCCCTAGCAGTACTGTAAATTTTTTTTTTCGATGAAGATCCATATTACTTTACAGTTTTACTTTTTCCTTTTCTGTTTAGTCTATTAGAAGCTGCAAAAACGTTTTTATACGACTTCAAATTAACTTCGAACTAAGAAATATCTATTTCCCCTCCGTTTAAGCTTATTCAACGCAGCTAACGATGGCGGAGTATTTTCCCCATTTTCACAAGTCTGTAAATAAATCCTCAGAGCACCTTTTTAGACTTATTTATTTAAATCGGTCGAAAACATCCCCCGGTACATTCCTGAGCGAAGATTCTTTTATTTATATACATTTATTTTTTCTGCTGGAGCTTTCCACCTTATAAACATTCAACTGATTCAGCTTAGGAAATTGACGTTTTATATAAAGACTCGGGGTGTCTTAACCAGATGAATTTCGAAACGCTTTTGAGAAGATAGCGAGTGAATGCCACGCAAGAGAGGAAGGGAGGGGGTTGGGGGTGGGGGGATTCATTCGAAATTGGTGGAGTGAGTTGTAAGTTTTAGGGGCTTGAGTAGAAGTTTCAATGAAGGGGATTAGGGAAGAAGCTGTCGTGGAATTCTATCAGGTGGTAAGCAATACAGAGAGAACGTGGTGATTTATTTGGCTTACTTTGCTTACCATAGAAAAGCTTGGTTTCCAGGGAGCTCAGTTGTTTAATGCTCTGCTGTTGAGAATTTTACATAATTTGGAAGGTAATAGTCGTTAATATTAAAAGATTATACCGACGGATGTTATTTGCTATGTAACTGTAATTATGTGCAATTATATCTGTAATGCTTTATTTGACTGCAAAAGTAAGAAGAAAGGAGATAAAAGTATAATATTCCAGTGCATTTTTACTGTAGTTATAGATTTTATTTCCTTAAAACCCTCCACTGGGTGAGCGGCGTCTCACAGACGCCAATAGCACTTTGCTTATATTTTGTGTATTGATGGATTGCTCTGTATGCCAGGCAGATGTCAATACCTTCGAAGTGTTTATGTATGAGTCATAACTAACAAACAAAACTCGTGCAGCTGTTATCTTTCTTTTATAGTAAACGTATATATACTTTACTTACCATAGAAAAGTATACTACAATATATTGGCTTACTTTGCTTACCATAAAAAAGCTTGGTTTCCAGAGAGCTCAGCTCTTTAATGTTCTGATAGTGAGAATTTTTCATAATTTGGAAGGTACCAGTCGTTAATATTAAAAGATTATACTAACGGATGTTATTTGCTATGAAATGTAATTATGTGCAATTATTTCTGTAACGCTTTATTTGACTGCAAAACTGAGAAGGAAGGAGATAAAAGTATAATATTCCAGTGCATTTTTACTGTAGTTATACGTTTTATTTCCTTAAAACCCTGCACTGGTCGAGCGGCGTCTCACAGAACCCAATAGCACTTTGTTTGCATTTTGCGTATTGATGGATTGCTCTTTATGTCAAGCAGATGTCAATACCTTTGAAGTGTTTATGTATGAGTCGTAACTAACAAACAAAATTCCTGCAGTTGCTATCATTATTTTATAAGAAACGTATATATACCAAAACACCCGATTGCCCTTTCACCAAATGTGTAAAAATTACTAATAGAAAAACGTTTTTAAAAATTTTCTTTATTTTTAGTTATTCTATTGTAAAAACTGCTTAAAAATTTTCCCCCGATTTGATTGGTTTTCATTTCTAAAAATTGCTTAAAAATTCCAGTTTTTTCATTTGCTTTAATTTAATTTATTGAAAAGAGTGCATATAAAATTACATTAAAATTTTTTGATTGGTTTTCATTTACATTCATCATGTCTTTAACTTGCTGTTTTTAAAATATTTATTTTCACAAATAGAATAATTAAAACATATAAAAGATAGTGTGTCGTCTATCAGACGCCACGCGACCATTGCAAGGTTAAGATTATCAATAATTGAAGTCTCAGTGCCTCAGATGAAAATCTGACGAGAAGTAAAGATTAGAACAAAATCTAAGCATCCAGTGTATCATTATAGCAATAACTGATTTAATTTCACCAAAATTATTGCGCAGCTAAATGAAGGTCCGATTCGTCAAATGATATAAAAATAAAGTTAAAACATGTGTATAACATATAAAATTCTAGCTCATCATTGCTATAATAATATATTTTATTTTGTCATATTAATTGATACCTAAAATAAAATTCAATAGATTGTAAGAGAAATCAAATTGAATGAAAAAATGCAAATAAGAGGCAAATTTTATTTTTTATTTTATTTTGTAGTTAATTTACGTCCAGAAAATCAAATCAAATATTATTAAATAAAAAGATAAGAAACGAAAACAGTATTAAAAATTTCTATTGCAAACATAAATATATTTATATATTTACGGAATTTTAGATTTTATTTTACCACAACGTCTCAAAATGAAATAAAGTATTAATATATCAAATAGCAAAAATTATAAGAAAGAGAAAAAAAAATGGATGTTTTTAAATTTCTGTAGTACCATTAGTGTAATTGCAGACTTTATTTTACCAAGATTAATAATAATCCCCTGTAGAATAGGTATGACCCTTGTTTAAAAATTATAATAGGAAAATATTTGAAAATTTTAAATTTCTTGATATGTATTTATTAAAATTAAAGATTTGATTTTACTGAGATAATCAATAAACTTTACTGAAGTCTCATTTTCTGTCCAGAAAAACAAAGCCTCTTATCTATAAAACTGTCACTAGGCCGGTCCTAATGAATGGTTCGGAAACTTGGTCTTTAAGAAAAAACGGAGAATACAGAATTGCAGTCTTCGATAGAAAAGGTCTCAGAAGCATTCTTGGTGTCAGAGGAAATGGCCTATGGCGGAGACGTTTTAATTCAGAAATCTATAGATTTTTTTAAGAACCCGATATTATTAAAATTTTTAAATTTAAAGAATTAACTGGGCCTCTCATATTGCTAGAATGGATGAAAAAAATCCAGTAAAGAAGATTTTTGTTGCAAGGCCCTTTACTAGTGAGAAAAGAGGAAGGCCAAAACTAAGATGTCTCGACTCTGTTGAATCAGACTTTAGAGTGATTAGAGTGAGGAACTGGCTGACCAGGTCTAGGAATAAGCTGTCCTGGAGGAATCTTCAACATAAGGGCCCTGGCCCACCCTGGGCTGTCGTGCCAAATATGATGATGATGAATCAATAAACTAAACTCATTACCAATATTCTTTACAAAAGGTGAGAAGAAAAGCTTCAGCTAAAGAAATTGTTTCCCTAGAGTTTAAAGAAGCAAGATAAAAGAAATTCCTATAACGTGTTTCGAACTGTATTTTTCTATGATCATGCCAACGGTTGTTTTCTCTCTAGTTTATTTCGAGCAGAATTTAGAATTTATTTTAAAATTTTTGGATATTAATGGGATTGCAGTAAAAAAAATGTAAAATAAACAGGGTGCCATGCATATGAAATTAGAGGCAAAATTTAAAATTTTACTATCTAGTTATAGAATTTAATTAATTCGTTAAAATTTGCAAAATTCGATGATTTAAGAATTGATTAACTCCGTAATTTTAGGGGTAATTACTTCCCTAAAGCTATAGAGTTATTGAGTTATTCCATTGCAAGTATACTCTACCTTACTTATATATACTTTATTGTGCCCCAGCGTGAACTTCGCAAGCAGCTCACGTCGAGTTTCGAAAGGTGTGTTATGCATAGATCAGTGAAGTTGAGGAAGCTGTCTAGGTCAAATAGGGTGTGCTTCGTTAAGCCTTTCGAGGTTTGTAATTCGCCTCTGTTTGTCTATTAACTCAGATTGTAGGTCTAGTAACGCAAGTTCGTATGTTTAAAGTTGACATACTTGTATTTACTAGTATTGTCGAACTAGTAGTTGTTAATTTCTTACACTGTCTGTTGGGGCTAGTTACACTTCACCTCTGGAAACCTGGCTCCTAAAGCATAATAAGAGAACTAGTTGAGTACTAAGTTAACCATAATCTTTAGTTAAATTTTTAATCATACCAGTGTTGCATAGAATCAGAAAAATTGAATAAAATACTTCCATCTATGCTTTCAAATTAAGTATTCTTAATGCTTTATATCCTAGTAGAAAGTAGTTAAACGATGGCATAATTGAAAAATCTTCGATGAGCGCTAAAGCTTCAAAAGAGTCTATCGAAAACTGCATCTAGTAATTAAACACGTATGGAGCAATAGCCTTAGATATTAATTCCCACGAAAAGTAGAAAGTCCAGTGAAATAATTGAGTTACGTGCAGTTTAGAATGTATGATAACATTACTACAAACAGTCGCATTTATTGGTGACTCAAGGTGCATTTAGCCCGACATTTAATACATTAGAGATGCAAGATCGCGACAGAGTAGGGTCGTACCTTTATGGTTTGGTTACAGCTGGGATGATTCCCTTTTATCTGCCTTTTTTGTATATTAGGCATACAAACCTCGTCAATGTTACAGAACTCGGTCATCGAAAATCCGCTATATCCGGTCAACTTAGACGACCGATGGAAAACGAATGCTGTAGCTTTATGCCTAACCAGGCGAACTGTAGCCTAAAAATAGATAAGTAGGGATGTAGCTACGGGGTGAACAGACTGTCGTTTTGAAAGGTTGGAAGTTGGTGAAATTGATAGAGAATATCTCAGTTTTATAAACGACGAAACTACTTGAAGTGTTAGGCTCTAGTGAGGTCTGTGAACGAATTCGGAGAAAGCAACAACGATAGTCTCCAGAAATAATGGCGAGATTTACCAAAGAATACCTGGACAACGTAATCAACTTTGCTGAGGGAGAAATAAGGACGACTTACCTTTATGCCATTATCATTTGCGATACCTCCTCAATATCCTTGAAAAGAATGGGGGAGATATTTCTTTGGGAATGCATTGATATCTCAAGTTTTTAGTTAAGGATATAAACTCAAAATGTTGCAAAACAGAAGATACACTACCACTTTTTAAACCAATGTTTGGAACTCTTTGTTTGAGTGTGAAAGAACAAGAAACAACGTAGTTCTTGAATATTACATTGGTCTTTAAAGTTCTAGAGCTCAATTTTTTATAAGTGTATTCGTATGTTTAGTATAAGACTTCTTAGTAATTGCTGTTTTAGATACTCTAAGCGTAAAATAAACAAGTTTTATTGCTGTAAGTATTAGTTTTATAAAATATTTAAAGTTAATTTCATCTCTCCGGTGTTACAGTTATAAATGATTCCCTCGAAGTCCGAATTAACAATGCTTTACTATACATAGAGAGAGACAGAAAAATTATTGGGAATATATTGTCAGTGCCGCTTAATATCTAGAAATAAAAAAAATGACTGAAAAATTATTGTAAAGTTACAGCTATTACTGAAATTTTAGAGTTTCTATCGGAAACAAAACTTGCAATTTTGGCGGAATAGATTAGTTGACAGGTTTATTGGGATTTAGAGCACAGTCTTTATGTCTTGCTACTCAAGCCAAACGAAAAAAGCACTCTTCTGAAAATCGTTTTCAAAGCTCAAAATGGATTTAAGGCTCCTGTGTACTAACCCTATTGGATTCTCTCACCTCAGTGTTAACCTCAGTGTCACCTCACTCTCACCTCAGTGTTATTGTAAAGTTATAGCTATTACTGAACTATTATAGTTTCTATCGAAAATACTTGCATTTTGCACGGAATAGAATAGTCGACAGGTTGATTGGGATTTAGAGCGCAGTTGTTATGTCTTGCTACTCGAGCCAGATGAAAAAAGCACTCTTCTGAAAATCGTTTTCAAAGCTCAAAATGTATTTAAGGCTCCTATGTACTAACCCTATTGGATTCTCTCACCTCAGTGTTAACCTATGGAGAAAATTTGTTTACTATTTACAGATGCAAAAACGCTGATAATCCAATAAAAATGGTATTTTCAGATAGCCTGAACTTTTATTCCCCTTGAAACGGGATTCATTTATAAATTTCTTCCACCAAAGTAATTTATGAGCATTTAAAACACACCATACCAAATTTCTTTATCCGAATAATTTAAATTTTAAAATATTATTTGCATTTTTTTAAACGAAAAATGCCCCAAGGTGTAAAATATCTTTTTCTATTACGGGATGCAATTTTTAAAAAGAAAATCTTTGAATCTAAGTCGGCAATCCTTGGGGCACATTTTCTCTACAGGTTAACATTGAGGGGAGCGAATCCAATAGGGTTAGTACACTTTAGCCTTAACCGAGAAATGTAAAACTACTTCAGAATTCTAAATGAAGTTACAGTTTATATTTTAGAACCTGCAAATGAGTAATAAATAAAAGAATTTCCTTTTCAGCAGTGAGAGTAAGCTGATCATTATGTCATTTGTCAAGAAAAAAAAAACAGATTAGTGTTAATAATTTGTAATAACAGTTATAATATGAGGAATTTTACATCATGAAATTATCTCCATAATCCGCATTTGATTTACTAGGCATATATAATTTATCGGAACAAATATTCCATTTGTATCCGACCCCTACGCCTCTATTACAAGCTGCAGATTCCCCGTATCCCAGGAGTCGTTCGGGGCCGTATTACTCGTGGTCCATATTCTAACGTCTTATTTCTTTGCCCTCAGCCTTCACGCTTTCAAATCCCGGGACTTTATTATCGGCGCAGGTCGAAAGACGAAAAAATAGATGGGAATAGATTTATGCACTACGCTCCGAAATCTCTCTCCTCAAATAGAGCCTGGTAGAGATTAAGCACGAGGATATTTCCGTCTCTCTGACATTTCGGTTGTAGATACTATAATTATATTCGGAGATCTTTCCTACCAATAATTAAAGTTTATGAAAGACTTTCATACGCTCGGGTTTTATTTAGAAACATTCTTATGTTGTTTGGCATTCAGTGATATTTTGGATTCGTAATAAAAAAAGTATTTTTTTGAAAAGAATGGGAGAAATATTTCTTTGGGAATATATTAATATCTTTGTCCCCCCCCTCTCCAACCTCTCTCCTGCCCTTTGCGTATCAATATACTTACACACATGTACACACACGAGAGCGGAGCCACACATTCGTATACAGAAATTTAAAGCAAGCAATGCATGCGTCATATTTCCACAAATAGTAATTATAAAGAAGAAAGTTACCAGAAGAAATATATTTGAATGTTTACAAAAGTTTCTCTCATTTTTCTCGAATATGACTGTTTGTATTATATTTAAAAAACATCTTTTCACTCCCATTGGCAAATAAATTGAAATATCCGTTATGTATTCGATGGTAATATTTATGTCTAAGCTAGGACTTTATACTAATAAGAGGTAGAAGTAATCATGTATGATTCATTACAAGATAAGAATGAATGACCTCGAGGCACTGCTTTAAAGAAATACTGTTGCCATATGATTTCCAATGTACTTTGTAGTACAGACAAAAATGACGTGCAATCAATCACACACTTATAAATACGAGAGATTTTACATCAACTGCAGATGCTTTTGCTCAGAAATCTGAGGGCGTACAAGAAGTGTAAATTACAAACTATTACTGACGTTTTATAGGTAAAGGAAACATAAATATGTTTTGAGATTATTTTATCTTGTTATTACTTCACTCCTAAATACTATATGGCACCATGCACATATATCTTATTGACATCATGTCAAGAAAATACGCGTCTGAAAAATGATGCTATGGTGTAACCTTAAAATGACGTAATAACTGTGTCATTTCATTACGCTATCTCTGAGCTGCTAGAAGGTACTCAAAGAATATATGATACTTAATTAATAGTATTTTTTAAAATGCCAATATAATCATTTGCATGATATATTTGTCATTCAATGACTTCAATTCTAAATGATAAATTTTCTCATATGTTTTAGTTGTAAGTCTCGTTTCATATTCATGAACACAAAGAAAAAAAATGTTATGACATGAATTGAAGGATACTTTAAAATAATGATAGAGATAGACTGCTTTCTACTTTGTTTTCACATGTTGACTCTCATTTTGTTGTGTCATTTGTCATTTCTTGTACAGCAACTAATGATAACGGAAATATCACTATATATCTGTGTTTGCTGTGCAAAGGATGTAAGTCCGAAATGGGCTAAAAGGAGTTATCAAACCAGGCATGTTTGAAAAATCAAGGGCTACTGCAGGGCACAGAAAGCTAAGTTCAATTCCACTCCTAAATAGTTTTATTCATCAGTGAAAATTTGGGATGTTAAGTCCAAAATGGGCTAAAATGAGTTATCAAACCAAGCATGTTTGAAAAATCAAGGGCAGCTGCAGGGTACAGAGAGCTAAGTCAATTCCACTCCTAAATATTTTTATTCATCAGGGAAAATTTGGGATATGTGAAACAAAACACAAACACGTTAGTGTTAAAGGGGTTATGTCCCAGGAAGGACTTAACACTCTTTACTCAACAAAAATAAAATCAGACAATTGACTTTAAAAAAATAAAAAATTGAACTTAAAAAAACTGACTTTACAAAAGCCGTTTTCTTTTTCAATCCCGTTTTTCTCAAAACTACGATTTTGGACTTGACACTCTTTACACTGCAAACACGGATATTCTTATAATGTACCATTATTGAATATCACTGAAAAAAAACTACTCGCAGAATTTTAAAATGAGCACAGTTTATTCCTAACAAAATGGATAATAAGGGAAAAAGCTCATTTTTTTGTACTTTTCCTACTAGGAAAATCTCATGTTAATGAAATTAAGGATAGCAACGTATAACTGAAATTATTCGGCATTATTTTCAATTGATACTTTTCGAGCATTTGAATAGTTCCGAGAATATCTGAGAAATCGTATAAATGATACTGGTCTTCTTTCTATTAAAAACTGCCGTAGAAAATTGAATCACCGTAATCCAAGTATCTACATGCCCACGATACGATCCATAAAATAAAAAACTGAGATATTTAAATATTTTGGCAACATTCAAAATAACGATCTTCCGCCGATGAGAACCAACCTTTAAAAATTGATTTGCATTTCTAAGCGGTATATCAGTGATTCAAAACCATTTCGCAGCAGTCAATTTTTTTTCTTTGCTTCTTCTTTTCCAAAACGGCAGATCATCCGCAAATTTGAACTTCATCAAGCGGCATCCTCATCTCGTCCGAGCGTCTGATGACTTCATCGTTTTTACCCCGTTAACTTCCGAAATTTGTTATTTATTTTGTAATATTTTAAATTTCCAATCCAACCCTTCTCCGGAAGGAATCGCATCTTTTCGGCATTTCGGGCCGCAGTAATCAAATCTATCGAGTGCGAGAAGAATCAAAAAGTCTTTTGCGGTCCGTATTTGCATGCGGCCGGGCCGACTTTGATGGACGAGTCTGGTGCATTGTTGACGATTAAAGTCGCATCAGAAATATCGGACGGATCCCCTTCGCCGTGTCCCCCCAACGGGGGAGCGACAGCCCCCTATTCATCAGTCAAAAAGATTCGGGCCACTAGACCCGCTTGCTTCGCTCAGACACAAGGGAGAAAGGGGGACTGTCTGCAAAACTTTTCAAAAGCGCCGCTCCTAATGCAGGTCAACATATCAAAAGAATGTGGTATCTTTGTAAATGCTACAAATTTTTTCATGAGTGTGGTATTATAAAAAAAAAAATAGTTTTTTTTTTTATTTAATACTAGATATTTTACGAGTACATTAAATTTGATATTATTAATTTTTTCAATGTAGAGGTATATGCGCTTCTATTATTACATTTATATACAGTTACGTGTCATTTATATGTTTTTTTTTTTCGGAGACAGAGAAAAAAATAAATATACTTGCGAATATTATAGAAAAGTAATTCATGTTATACCAAAAAATAAATCACTAAAAAATACTTCTTCTATAATGATCCGCAAATTAACTAATAAAAGCTTCTAAGAAGGCATAATGTATTTTAATTTACTTATTTTATTAGGCTTTTAATTTTTCATCGTATTTTAAGTGAATAAATTTTTCTTAAAAATCATATATATATATATATATATATATATATATATATATATATATATATATATATATATATATATATATATATATATATATATATTCTGATTAAAATATATTTCAAATATATTTTACATATTTTTATTGATATAATATTTTTATAAAATCAATTTCTTTTTTGTTTTGTTTTTAGCTCTGTTAGGATAGTACCCTGTCTAGATTTGTTAGGGAGTGAGGTGGCCCAGTTGGCAAGAACTGCGGGCCAGTGATCTGAACTTCCCTGATTCGATGCTCGTTGCTGCAAATCTTCCACCGTGTTCACTAATGGTGGCCGGGACGCGTAAAATAGGGCGTGGCTGCAACGTCCTCCGAGTTCTCAAAATTACCTCTGAAGGTGCGGGGTCAAGTGTTCCGGTCTCGTCATTTGACTGGGTTCAAAATTACGGGACCGGTCATTTAGCCAAATCGGACTCCGACCCTTGTGGTGCTAATTCAAAACAGCAGCCGTACCTTCATCGCCCATAGCCTTCAAGACTTGATCTGATGTTGCTGTCGGCCAAGTGACATAAGCAACAACAACAACAACAACAGATTTGTTGGAATATAACTAGTTAAAATAAAAATTTC
The DNA here is from genome assembly GCA_907164885.2 of Dolomedes plantarius. Classification (NCBI taxonomy): domain Eukaryota; kingdom Metazoa; phylum Arthropoda; class Arachnida; order Araneae; family Dolomedidae; genus Dolomedes; species Dolomedes plantarius. The sequence goes on along the minus strand of OU015498.1, from coordinate 66,712,247 downwards.
ATTGCTCTGAGTTGGTAAAACCCTCTTATTGCTTTAAACCATTGTTATCATTAAAATTATCATCAGTTAAAAGAAAAAGTGCAATATTGAAAGCCGAAAGGGTCATTTTAAAGCCAGTGACCTGCACTGCGGTTTAAAAGACTCACTCATATCACCTTAGATAAATGTAATTTTACAGTATTAAAAATGCTAAAATGCATCGCTAAGACTATGTCATTGCAAAGTTTGAATATTTTCCCTCTTTTGTCTCTTCGATATTTTTGTTAACATTTATCATTAACGCTATCAGAGCTAGAAAATCGTACTCTACTTCAAATATAGTACAATCTTCATATATTAGAGATCATAGCAGTGTTTTTCAACTTGGGAAATCGTCAGTGATACTCTGGGGGCGCGTGGATACTTAGCAAAACATTGTGTAGGATGTATTTTTGCTAGCGTCCCTTACTTTTTTAAGACTAGGGGGAGTGGGGTCTGAAAGTAATCTAAAAGGAGGCCAAGACATATAATGGTTAAGAATCACTCAATTAGAGTCAACACTACTTGTTACATTTCACAGGGCTCACTGATTACTTCTGGATAATCATCTGAGAAAATTTAATTTTTATCCTTTTCGCGGTAAAAAAAAATACATTTAAAGGAAATTTGGGCTGAGATCTGTAATGTATTCACCTAAATTTATTTAACTTTCATTTAAAAATACTGTGAAACTTCTCTATTCAGCTATCGCAATTCAACGGCCACTCCTCTAAACGGCCATATTAACTGATTACTATACATAACAGATTAAAGATTCTATAGAGCAAATGTTATGGAAAAACCCTGTTTACGGCCACTCCTCAAAACGACCACTTGTTTTCGGAAACATGAGTGGCTGCCATGGAGGTTTTACTGTTTATAATGGACATTTCTTCCAAATTAAAATTAAAATTAAAAATTAAAAATTATAATTAAATTCAAACCAGTTAGTTAAAAAATAGAAAAATACATAAAATGAAAAGTATAGAATTATAACTAATAGATAATCACTTTAAAATTTAATCTTAATTTTTCAAAAGAATTCTCAAATGTGGAACATAGCACTTTTTATATCTTCGTGTAATCTAAATGCCGCTATAATAAGGAGTCTCCCCAATCCTTTAAGCACATCACTAAGCTTTTTTGTACTTTGAATATTTTTATACCATCAGGCTGAACAGAAGTACCGCATATACACTAGAGTATTAATTTTCAAATGACTACCATTATTTAGAAAAGCATTTATATAAACCACAGTATTCTATTATGTAATTTTTACACCTTCTAATGTACTGTATAGAATATGCAGAGGACAAAGTTCAAGACACATTTGAAATTTTCATTGGATTTAATTAAGATCGTATCGTATGACAGGTTACTCTGAGCATTGCACTTGATTACTTTATCATTCATTTTCCAAATAGTTTTCACATACCACATTATTACCTCGTTATGAGCGAGGTTTAAACAAGGCGTCATATCACTTGATCGACATGTCAAACTGGAAATTCCCTCCCGTAAATGACTGCTGTCAATGAAAAAACGGCAGGTATATGACATACGCCATCAAGCATGCACCATTAACATTGTCATGATTTGCGAGACACAGTTTAAATGATATGACACAGTCTGTACGATCTAACCCTAATAGTGACCCCATCTCCAATTGCTGATGGAAGAGAGATTTGTAGGCATGTCAACGCATGAATCGGTTCGAATTTGTTCTTGACAGTTTCACAATGACGACGGAGCAGGACCTGGTCGGTTTCGTGGAAAAGGATATTAGAATTCAAGGCTATAACTTGAAATAGCTCTTGAAATAAGAAACGCCGTAGTCAGCTTGTAAATTCGTGTGATGCATCAACGGAATTTTTCACACTGAGCAAATTTCCCGCAAAATCAGTAAAAACCATTCCCAGTACTCAAAGGTTATATTAATATTGCACTTTTCATATTTAACTCTCCAGTGCATCGAAGAAAATTACCTCTAGAGGATGAACTGTATATTAATGGTATTGCTTTTATTAAACTTTATAATGCACTGATGCAAGTTGCTTCTGGTACTTGAGGAAAGTATAAGATGGGTTCACTGGGCTTTAACGTTACAGTCGGGGAAGCAAATTACGTAGTTAAAAATTACATTGCAGCTGTTTTTCTTATTTCACTTTAGATTAAATAGAAGCAAATTACCTCGAGAAAACAAAAATTAATCATATTTCTTGTGGTTTTTAACTCTATAAATCGAACAAAATTACTCATCCAGGGTACAAAGACTGAAGATATTGCTTTAAGGGTATATCTAAGTTTATAATCTACTGTATTATTAGACAGATTTAATTAGAGGATGGTCCTTTCAAAATATCTCAATAACTGAAAGGACAAATAAACAATGACTGACGAATTCGGCTATTTTTTTTATTAGTGCAACCTTAATACAAATCTAATGTATTTTCTTTAGAGTTAATTTTTTCAACAAAGACAAAATTTCTGGGAATTCACATTGATCCCCATTATTATAACAACCAACATTAATCTATTATTAAACGAACAAGCAAAACTTTGAATCCTTTGAAAATTTGTGGAGCAAGTCTTCTGAAACAGATTCTCACTGACTATATGCGTGATACGTAAGCTTTAAGTCGCTGCGAAATACTCAGAATTAACTCCATGTGTTTGATACTTAATATTTTCAGAATTATTATTATGAATGGTTGAATGCAACGGGCACTATAGTATACTTTTTAGGTCATTGCAAAGTACGCAGAGTAACCCTGCTAGACTCCTTATTATCGCCATCAATCACTTATATTATTAGAAAATAATACAAATGGTACTCAACTTTCATATATTTTTCAATATTTTCAAAATATGGGGAGTAACTCAAGTGAACACCATCAGGTTTCATATTATTGATGCATACCCACGGAATACATATAATTTATACGACTGCAAAATACTCAGTAATCCTACGGATAATTGATTCGTGTCATTATCATAATAATTATACTAAGAGAAAACATTAGAATTACAGCATATATATATATATATATATATATATAGAGAGAGAGAGAGAGAGAGACAATGATTACAAAATGCAGAGTACTCCGTAATGTAGTTGATGCTTATTGTAATCACCATCATTTTTAATAATATTATGAATGAATACATACGAAACTACCAGCATAGCCTTTTTTTACAATTTCAAAAATTTATAGTATTTTTTACTGGTTTTTCATCCTCATAATTACCATTCATATAAGTTTTGAATACGTACGAAACTACGTAGTTGTTCAATGATTACATGTACTGAGTAAACCTAACAGTATTTAATCCTTACTGTTACTAAACAAAACAGAAGAAATTTTGCGTATCTTTTACTGGTGTCCGGTCCTCATAATTAATACCATTTATAAGTAAGTTTTGAAAACATACGAAACTACTTAGTTGTCCAATGATTGGAACATGTACTGAGTAAACCTGACTGCATTTAATCCTTATTTTTATTAAACAAAACAGAAGATACTTTTGCGTATTTTTAGCGTTTTTTAAATATTATAAATCTAACCGAATAGAAACTGATCCTAATTATTGAAATCATTATTATAATTATTACTGTTGATATCATTGCTAGCGTCCCGTAATAGTTCAAATACTCCAAGAAAGGTCATTTATCCAAACCTAAACAGAGATTTTTGGCTAGACACGTGGATTGTAATAGAAACTTTCTCAATATGTACACATCCCCCATCTCCGAGTTTCATATTTTGGGCCCGCATATCTGTGTCTCTCTAATTGACGTCCCACCAGCTTCATCAGATCACTCAGAATAAAAACGTTACGGAAAAAAAATCAAAACTTTCTCCAACCGTGGTAGGGGTAGAAGAACTACAGATAACAGGACTGGGGTTGGAAGGGGATGAAACCATAAGAACGATTAAAATGTTTCAAAACTTTGCCCATCATCTCTCGAAATCGTTTGCTGACACAGGATGGTGGACGACGTGTTTTAAGGTCGATGGGGGTGCATATTTGCTGTACTAATAGAGAATGAAATAAATGATTATGTGCTATGGAGTCAAAAGCGTGATAGGGAATCACATGCCGCTTTTTTTTTTCAGGCAGAAATTAACTAATTTATTTTCCTTTGTGATGCTCTCTTGTGAGAACTCACAGAAAAAAATTTAGAAAATCGAGGAATTTATGTTTTATTAGTGAGTGGTATAAATAAATTTGCCTTTCACTGAACATCTATATATTTAAGTTGCTAAGCCGATTTTTTGGGCAGTCCGTGAGAGAAAACTACTGCATCAATTTACTTCATTTTGGTCTTCAATGAAAATTTTAATCTAAAGATGTGTCGAATTTTGTTTTTGTAACCACAATTTTTATTAATTAGCGATAATTTAAAGCTGCCTTCTACGCATGTTCAGTGACATGTTTAAAACTGGGCTTTAGGTACTCACTCATCACGAGGCAGCATATACACATTAATTTGTTTCTGCGCATGCTCAGTGACATGTTTAAGGGTGTCCGAGACACATTTAAAAAATTTTTTTAATTTATTGAGTTAAAATTTTCCATTTTTTTTTGTTGGTTAACCATATAATTTGTAAACAGAATCACATCATAAAACTTCTCATAAAGTTTTTTTAAAAATTTAAAATTTAAATTTTTTTAAAAGGGGGGTAATTTTAAAATCGTTATAACTCAAAATATTATTTGTCGAATTTCCTAATTTTTCCATTTAATTAAACAGAAATATATGACTTTTGATTTTTATTCAGCGCTTTTCAAAATATTAATTTTAAAAAAAATTTAAAATATTTAGAGTAAAAATTTCAAAAAAGATTATGTAACTTATTTAAAAAAATCCTAATTTCGGAAGTAAACATTTTTTCAAATTTGCTGAATCAAATTAAAGTAAAATAATTGCAAAAGACATGTTCCAAGTTAGAACCATTTATCTTTAACGGTTCTTGACTTATAATAATTTAAAGACTAGAAATGGTGACAAAAACCATCATGCAGAAAAACGCATTTACAGGTTTAAACACAGATTGGCTAATATTAGAATGTTGCAAAAACAAAATTAATATCTCCTGTTCTTATTAAGATAGAAACATGATTTAAACGTCATTTTAAGTGGAAAAGAACACAAGATCTTTTAAAGTAATACATTTTTTTTCGAAAATTTGAAGAATTTTGTGTCCTGGACCCACATAAATCTGACTTTAGATACTCACTAAACACGTCAGTTTGTTTATTCCGAGGAATCTCTCTGGCTCTCTCTCTAGCCATTTTTATTTTTAATTATGTTTGTGAGATATAGAATTGAACCTGATGGCAATTGTTTATTTCGCGCTGCTGAGTAACCATATTTATTTTTATTGAGTTCAATGCAAATTTATTAAAGTGTATTTCTCTCTTCTTAAGATTATGATTTTGAACATTTGGCAATGATGTTTTGAGTATAATTTGTGTATTATTACATTTAGTTACTATCCGGCCGTCATCTTTTGACGGGTACCAATGAGTTTTATTGTATGGGGCTTATTTTTGCTTTTCTGATGCTTGTTACCGAAAAAATCTTGAAATGACTCGGTAACTGTAATGGCCGACACTGGGAGGAATAGAGTAAGTTCTAGGTTTGGATCCCGATACCGTCGGTTGAAATTATGCCAAGAAAAAATAATTACCATTTTGAAAATGTGTGGTAGATAGTGGGTAAGGCTGCGAAGCCACAGCCTGAGGCGCTGAATTGAAAGAGGCGCCAAAATGGGAAGGAAGCAAAACACGAAAACTTGAATGAATAACGAAATATTTTTTTAATTTCCAATCGGTAGATGTGATGTACATGTACAGAAAAACAAATTATTACAATTTGAGAAAAATTGGTTGATTTATTCAAGAGAAAGAGCTTCACAAAGTTAAAAAGTCAATACGCACTGGTCCACCTCTGGTCCTTATGCAAGCAGTTATTCGGCTTTGATCGATAGAGGTGGCGGGTGTCCTCCTACGAGATATTGTGCCAAATTCTGTCCAATTGGAGCGTTAGATCGTCAAAATACCGAGCTGGTTGGAGGGCCCTGCCCATAATGCTCCAAACGTGCTCAATGGGGGAGAGATCCGGCAACCTTTCTAGCCAAGGTAGCGATGGGCAAGCACGAAGACACGCAGTAGAAACTCGCCGTGCACGGGCAGGCATTATCTAGCTGAAATGTAAGCCCAGGATATGCGTGATATGAAGAGCAACACAACGGGGTGTAGAATATCGTTGACGTACCGCTGTGCTATAGGAGTACCGCGGATGACAACCAAAGGGGTCCTGCTATGAAATGAAATGGCACCCCAGACCATCACTCCTGGTTGTCAGCCAGTTTGGCGAAGACAGTTAGGCTGGTATCTCATCGCTGTCCGGGGCATCTCAAGACACGTATTCGCTGGTCATTGGGGCTCAGTTCGAAGCGGGACTCATCACTGAAGACAATTCTACACCAGTCAGTGACATTCCAGGTCGAATGTGCCCGACACCACTGTTGGTTCGGGCAATTTGCTGCCGTAAAGGCTAGAAGAAGGATTTAGAAATTATTTTCAGGACATAAAAAATTATATTCAAATTTCTTTTTTTTTTTTTTTTTTAAAGTTCTTTCCTTTTTTCAATTTTTTAAAAATAAATACATACTTTTCCAAAAATTTCCCTTATTCTAAGACTATTTCTTATAGAGATACATTCATTACTTAAGAGTCCTTCGAAAAATTTGTAATGGCACCGTTTTTAAAGCGACAATGGACCATGAAAAACTTTTTTTTTTATTTATTAACCAATTGCTATGAAATTTTGTATACTTATACAGTGTTGTTTAGAGATGGAAATTCTAAATTTTAAAAAATCAGAATGTAATTAATTAAGATATTAATTAAAATCAGTTTGTTAATTTCTCTATTTAAAAATGCTCCATGCTCATTAATTTTTGTTTGAGATATCTAATTTTCTCTCTTAAGCTAGCTTTATATAGTTATAATAAAAGTTAGTAGCAATATGTGATTTACAGTCATATTTATAAAAACTAGAAAAGAAATCGATAAAAATAGGTCATTTTAAGCAAAATTTTATCCAGAAAAATTTTTTTATTGTACAAATTTTAAGTTGTTTTAAAATAGTATAATGAATTGATTACTAAGTTTTATTCTAACATATATAAATAATCATTCTATGAAATTTTATGAAAATTCAAGAAAAATTATGACGCATGGAACATTTTGAACTTACCGCAACGACTTGAAAACTTGTTTTGAGAAAATGGCATTTAAAGTTTTAATTTGACTAACATTTCCATTGTTTACGTTTGAAAAAATACTTATAACTCGGTTAATAATGATCGGATCAACATACTTTTTTTTAAATTTAAATCTGATGAGTTGCAGAATCATTATCTGAAAGAAAAATAAATCGTTTTGGGGACATATTTTTGTCAATCTGAAGGTCCATTGTCGCCTTAATACTTACCTCATTCGCCAGAATAGATCGGCCCGGCTCTGGTGGTAGAGTAGTCGTTATTGTGATGGGCGTGCAAGTTAAGGCTGGCATACATACAGCTCGCGAAGGCAAACGAAGGGAAACGAATGAAGTTCTCTAAATATATGCGTAACAATGAACACTACCTAAAGCACTTGTTTGCCTTTTCCAAGGTTTGATCACAAGGCGGTACATCAAAGGAAGTTCGTTACTCTTCGTTAGCCGTCGTTCACTCCCAAAAAGCGCACATCGGGCCCGACCTGGCCGAAGCCCCACTGGGTAAATCCCGACGGTGCATATAGACCCGCAGCAAGCAACCACTTCTCGCACGAACCAGACAAGGTCCCACAAGCACAAGCCCCGGAACATACAGCACAAAGGACGCCGCACAGTCGGGCTCCAAGCAGGACAGACGGATTTGCCAGTGGTTAAGTTAGCATTTAATTTGGAAAACAAGCTGGCTCTGCCGGAGGACACTCGAGACCACCAACCAGTAATTCGTACTAAGATGAAGATGGTAAAACTAAATTGGCCCAATTGAAACTATGACACAACTTAGTGACTGTGAGCGAAAGCGCGGAGACAACGAACAGAAATAACTTATTGCTGAGTTGGCCAAAAAGGAAAAGCCCAGACCAAAAAGGAAAGTTAAAAGATTAAACAGAAGACGGCATCGTTGCAAATCCCAGGTAGGAGACGACCTGGCCTAAAGTGGGAATGGTCGATTTTGAGAGGGAACAGTCGCAACCCTGGGCGCAGAACCAGCAACATGGTTAAATTCTCATCGTTGCTGTGCAACCCACCCTGCGGAACCTTCGTGAGCCGGCGTGTCCTGTTTTCGCCAAAGGGCACCACTCCAATGACGAGGACCGTGACCTCTAGGGTTGGACCATCTCTAGGAGGGCCAGGCTTACCTAGCTAGGCTGCAGTCGATAGGTCAGAATCCTAAGACAAGACCAAATCTCCTGGCTTACGCAAGTCCCGTGCCATTTCGCTCATCATAGCAGGTCCTAACCTTAACCCTACCTTGCCTCTGGAGACCCTACTCACCACAAGTGTTGAGTAGTTCCTCCTCGGGGAATCCTATCTTTACAATCTGGACCATTCAGATCAACTAATTAATTCTTATTGAGCTAAGCTTAAGCCGGAAGATTTAAAAATTAACGCTGACGGAGAGAAGGTGAAATTAAGTGAGGGGTTTGTCAGCATGAGTTAGGCTCAACTACGGCTTACTAAGGTAGGTTGACAGCAGGAGATGATTATTAAAGGGTGAGATGAATGAAGAAATACTTACGAACGACCCCCGGCGCTGAAGTAGAAATTACTGCGAATAGACCTGCTGGAAGTTACGATGTTTACATGGTTACATGTTATTCTGGACTTTGTTGCCATACCTTCTCCTGTAGTTTACGTTGACCGAAACTAAGATTTCAGAATCCCCTGCCTAAATAGAAAGATTTTCACATAGGAGACCAGATGAACACATTCCTCTTCTGCCGTGACCCCGGCGGGCGCACCTAACAAGTCCACTGGTGTAAGCGCCAAAAGAAATCAATCACAGTTGTTGTTGCTGGGCCGGCAACAGAGCACAACCTAAGTGGGGAGTAAAGAGGGAGGGAAGCCTAGCATGGTTTTTTTTTGGTGGTTTAGTACCTTTTTTTTCCCATTAGTGATTGAGTAATGTTAGAGAGATTTGGGGACCTATTGGTGTTAGTTGTTAGTTGGTTATTTGCCGGGGAGCTGAAAAAGGAAGGTTATTATTAATATTTGTTTGTTTGTATTGTGGTGTGTTAGTTAAATAATGAGTGTAAGGGATTTATTATTAATTGATATTGTTTGTATTATCGTTATGATAATTGCCTATGTTGTCTATGTTGGAGTGCAACCACCACAGAATTTTCCTGACCCTTTCTTTGACCCATTTATTATTTGCTATTTGTTGATACCAAAGCTTTAAATTCGTGTCCGTTGGGCTTTTAAGAAGCGGGCAGCAATGGAGAGGGCAAGAAAGTAAGTAATGTTGCCAGTCTCCGACCTCCCCGCATGCGCATAAGTTGGTGTCCCAAATTTTAAACCTGTGTAGGTAAACCGGGAAGTTACCATGACCCGTGTAAAGTTGAACTAGAAGGCGGTCACAGGATAGCCTAACCTCTCGGACAGTTGGGAAGAAGTTATAGGTAGTTCGCTCGGTGTTATTATTTGACCAAATGTATTGCCATTCTTCCTTAATGGCTGCCTTTAGGCTTTTCTTTAATAAGGAACGTGGCCAGGGAATTTTAGTCTGAGGTTGCGTTTGGGTGTTAGCCGAAAGTTTGGCCAGTTCATCTGCACGTTCATTGCCTTTTATGCCAACATGTGCTTTTACCCACGTTATACTGAAGTTACTGCCCGAAAGTCTAATGAGGTCGTGGAGCTCTGCCATTAGTGGGTTTTTAGAGAATGGCTTATTGATCGCTTGGATAGATGATTTACTATCAGTTAAAATTCTGAATTCATAATTTTGACCTTGAGCCCACTTGGTCGCTTGGATAATGGCGTGTAGCTCAGCTTGGAAGACACTATTACCGGTGGCCAGTCGGTCGTTCCAGGTGTGAATTTCCTGATCATTTAGGTAAGCTACAAAGGCCGAGCCTGTGCCATGATCAGTTTTGGAACCATCTGTATAAATTTCAAGTTTCCTGGATAGGGGCGTGTCGTCTACAAGGACCGTTTTTGAAGGATGAGTTTGCCAAATATTGGTGTCTTTCAAATAATTATCTGCGTCATAAGTCGTTCCAAATAGTTCCTGTTTCACACCTAGTCTGCTAACAAGACCTAGCACTGCTTCGTATTTGACTTTTAAGTTTATTGGGGTTAACCCTGCTAGTACTTGCAGTGCCGAAGAAGGGGAAGTGCGGTTGGCCCTGGTGATCGCTAAGAGGAAGTGGCGTTGACATTTTCCTAGTTCTTCCTAGCACCTTTTTTCCGCTTTTAGGCCCCAAATAGGTGCTCCATAAGTTAATATTTTTTCCGCGACCGTCTTATACCAAATCTTAATGAATTTAGGGTGGACACCCCAGCGCTTGTTCGTTAGCTTACCCAGGAAATTAAACGTTTCCCTTACCTTATGAGTTTGTGTTTGTACATGGGTTATCCAATTATGCGAGCTATTTATTGTTATTCCCAGGTATTTCAGCGAGTCTACCGACTGAAGGGGTTTATTTTTAACTCTTACGTTTTCAATCCTGTCCTTAATGCGTAGACCAAGACCCCCGGGGATGCGTGGTCTATTGTAGTACATTATTTTTGTTTTGTCCCAATTGATTTTTAGTTTGTGCGACTCAACCCACTTGTTAAATTTTCCTGTGAACTGATTGATATTATTTACTAAAGTTTGCTTATCCGGGCCCTTAATGATTAGTAGGAAGTCATCCGCAAATGCTTGAATTCTAGTGTGGTTAGGCCACTGCTGCGACAGGGCGGTGTCAGCTACCAGATTCCATAGCAGCGGACCAAGACAACTGCCCTGTGGGCAGCCACCGAATGTTTCCGGTGTCGTTTTGATATTGTTTTCTTCTAGCGTAATCGATCTATTTTCCAAAAACGAGGAGATTACCGCTTTGATGTAATCTGAGCTCGGAGCTGTTTTTAAATTATCAAGGATTGACTTCCAGCGTAAACTATCGAAGGCCCCAGAAATGTCTATGGAGACAAGTGCTGAGAGGTCCCTATTCATGTCGTCGGTTTCTAAAGTGTTCATTACCTTTTGTAGGGCATGTTCCGTTGAGATCCCGCTTTTAAAGCCAAATTGGTTTTTATGCCAAAAAACTTCCTTTGTAAATTCATGTGATATTCTGCCGTTTATTATTTTTTCTAATAATTTTCCTAGGGTCGGAAGTAGGCTGATGGGCCGGTAAGACTTAGGATCCTTAGCTGGCTTTCCGACTTTTGGAAAAAGGATTACTATTGATTTTTTAAGCGGGACCGGGAAGTGGCCCAACTGCAGGCATTTATTCATTAAGTCTGTTATTAGTTTAGGACAAACTTCGTTGAATCTTTTCAGCAACTTGTAATCAACGAGGTCAAATCCTGGAGCCTTGCTTGTATCTACGAAACTTAAAATTCGCGCAATTTCAGCCTGGGTTACTAAGGGGAAAGTGGGCGAAGCCTCAAATTTTGGCCTAACATACTTTTCTTTTCCGTTACGAATAGATTTTTTATGAATTTCTTCTGTAATTTTTCTAACGTTAAGGTTGAATAATTGTCTAAGACATTAGCTAGTACCGTCGGGTTCGCGTATTTATTGGTGGCCATTTTGAATGTTTTATCATACGGTTTTACTACATTTTGACATAAATTCTGCCAGGCTTCGGACCTGGCTTTTACTATTAACCTTTTGTACTTTGCTCTTTCTTTTTTATAAAGTATGTTGTATTTTAATTTATTAGCCTCATCAGTTTGTTTTTGGCTTTTTCGCCTTATAGCCTGCACCCTATTCTTTTCCGCCCTTAAGTCTTGTGACCACCAATTAGGAAGCTTCATCACCGGATTAGTTTTGAATTTGTAATTACCCTTAGCGACTGACGTTAATATATTTTGCAACTCTTCAATTAACTTATCGAGTTCTTGTTTATCATTTATGTGGTTTATTCTTGTCCAAATTTCTTTTGTTTTTATTTTAACCTGTTTTTTAAACCTGTTGTGGTTGCCGTGCTTAGTTGCCAATCTCTGACGCGTGTGGGCTACTAGGGAGAAGTCTAGTGAATAATCAATGCGCTTGTGGTCGCTTAGTGTTAAATCATTTGCTACCTGCCAATTAATTAAACTTTCTGAGAGGTGACCTCTGGTCCGGCCATCCGTGTTTGCCATTACTCTCAAACGTTGGGCCATATTCCGGGTTGTTATGGACCACAAGGCCGTGTTTTAAAATAAAGTCTAAGAGCTTTTCTCCCCTAGCGTCGTTTGTGGCATAACCCCAAGTGGTAGAGTGGGCGTTAAAGTCTCCACCAATGAGCAGTTCATCCGAAGCCGTGTTAATCACGGTTTCTATTTCCTGTAGAAAATCGTCGAAGTTAATGTTTGGTCTGGCGTATGTGCTTATAATTGTTATCTTGTGTTCTTGATTTTCTAGGTGAACTGCTACGTGATTAGGGCCGGAAGATAGTAAAATAGGTGTTATGTTAAGGCTTAAGGCGATTGCCGAATTTTTTCCGAATTTTCCTGAAACCGCCTCTCCGGTGGAACAGAAGGTTTTCCATGTAACGCCAAATCCCGGAGGTCTTCCTATTTTCCGGTTAAAAGAGACGTCCTGCATTAGGGCTATGCCAATACTCTGTCCAGCTAAGTGTTGGCCGAACTGGATTGTGCCTAATCTACTGCTATGTAAGTTTCGCTGTGCTATTTTTATGTTTTCATCAGACTGTGCAACTGTTGAATTCAGATTGGTGCTTACATTAGCCGTCGTTCACTGTATGTGTACAGAGCCTATAGTTTTACTTGGAATCTTTTCAATTTTTTGCTGGGAAATTTCATTTCGGGTAGGAAACAAAATTTCTTTGTCCGTTATCGGAAACTGAGCAGCGCAATGCAACATGGACTAGAGTACTCACTACAACAATTCACTTCCCGAAGATGAATGAACGGCAACACTTGTGCAAATCCGAATACTTGTGCAATTATGGCTGCACAAGTATTCGGATTGTTAATGTGGAGGGTCAACTGAATTTCAATCTGAATGCCCAATTTGATTGTTGAAATTTGACCCAATTTGTTCGTTATCTTTCGTTGTTCGCTGTATATATACCCACATTTAAGTGATTTCAATCAGAATTATAAAACCTGGACTCACTAAGGCTCTGTCCAAGGCTAATTGTGAATCTTTCACTAACATGCCTGCCATTCTCTTCGTGAGAGAAACTTAGTGATTTCGATCGCTACAGAATAGAGGCTTATCAGTGAAGGTAATGTCATGGCGTAGTTATGTGCTAGTCAACAAATCTTTCCGAAAGGTAGATTCTTTTTTGCATTCCGGCCCAGTTTCTCGAATTTGATGAAAATGGAAAGGATAACATATCTTAGAAGTGACAGAATACTTGTTTTAATAGCGGCCAAATGAATTAAGTGATTACACTATTCCCCTGGCTAGCAGAACTCTGTTACTCTACCTGAGGATGGAATTTGAATCAGATATGATTGAAAAGAGCGATGTTTGCTAATAAAAGTTGAACAACTGTACGTCAGTACCGGACATTAGGTCCGGTTAACCACCATCAAGGTCCGCGTTCTATCAGCTGAATTTTCCAGGTATTGTTCCAAATTCTTGTTTCGCAATTATATTTCTCACATATCACTTTCTTTCCTTTTGAAGCCATAAACACTGGATGTTGGCCTCAACATATTTTTAATTAATTAATTAATTGTTGACAGTCGATCATATAGCGGCCCATATTATAATGTGGTTTCCAGAGTGTGGGACCGGAATTAATTCAGACTAAGGCACGGATTTTGCTCCGACTGCAATTCGTCTGGATATGGTCTCCCTCTCCATGACAAGACTAGTCTATTTGTAGATTTCGACTCCTGACGTCATTAATACTAAGGCTGACTTCCACTGCCTTTTTCATTACCCCCCAAAGTTCTCCATACTATGTCTATTAGTTTTATCCTTATAAATGAAGTGCTGGTTATGGGTTCATTGCTTACATGACATCTCAACCTCATGATGCTGTCGCTAACGTCAGACCGGGAAATACCCAACTGCGCAACAGTCTTGCTAACTGTATGCCTGAGCTTGTGTGCTCAAGCTATCGTGCTACGTTTGAACGCTTTCGACTCACTTTTAATCGTAAGTATTCTATCACTAATCAGAACGACAAAAGACAGCCAAATCGTTAATGCTTATATGTCTCTGCTTTTATAATGTTTCACACGTGCACTCAGTATTATGTGAGAGAAAAATAATCCAGCTGTTATTCTAGACAGCTTTGGCTTGCATATTGTACCTTTAAACGAGTATTCGGAAGATGCAAAGCCTAAATATGTATCATCAAAATTTTGTTTCTACGATAAAAGACATGTGCTGCCATGTCTTTTACTGTTTTCACGAAGCGCTTTTGAAGAGGGAAGTAAAGGATGCTTTAAGTATAAAATATTTTCATAAGGACACTTTTTACTGAGATCTGATAGATCTCTCAAACTAAAGAATATGTGTTGCTGTTTCTGTTTCTAATGTCCTTGGGTCTACCAGACTCCAGTCCAGTGCTCATATGAAGATAAGACAGAAAATAGACGTGCAGAAAAACAGAAGAATATTTTTATTGACAAACGATGTACACCAACGATGGTCTGTAGATTGCAGATCCTCTCTCGAAACGGGATTTCTTCGTTGTAGGTGGAAGACAATAAGTATGTATTTAGTTTTGTATTTGAGTCTGAATAGCCTCCCTGGGGAAACTTTTGAATTCAATAGATATGCTTTCCAAGATTCATGAGTTTACAAATACATATATCTACCGTAAAAGCGGTGACATATTGGGGCGTATTTGGATATCTATATTCAGATTATTAGACGCTCCGAAATTGGAAAAAATTTGTTCGATATTATCGCACAATTTTGTAACTCAGAAAAACTTTCATACAGTTCAACGAAGGCGTTTGAAGGGTGTAACGCATTTTACAGAATGAAGAAGTGACTGGATGCAGGGAGTAAGTACACTTTAGTGGTGTGGCGGACCATAGATTTACTTCAAAACGTGATCATTTCAGAGAAAAAAAATGTTTTTGAAAGCTTCCACCGTTTTGTCCCGGGTACAAATTCCAGATGAATCCCGACTGTTCTCGTGGTGTGCCCTCATTGGTATCAATGTTTGTTCACCTAAAAAGTGCTTCCGTTGAAGCCGACAAATTTGTAGTGTGTATTGTACACTACAAATGGGTGGAATGTACTAAATATAAACAGTCTGTCACATTGTAAAACATAGCGAAATGTTTACTTGGTAAGGGAAAGTAGATTCATGGATGCTTTAGTACCAGACGCTCTCTAATTGAGCAGGCAATTTAAACTACATGTCTATCTCAACATCTTGGTGTAAAACAAAATACAGAGACTGTTCACACATTCTTTAGACGATGTATATTGTATTCACAAAACTAAATTACATAAAATTCTTGTGTTTTAAATGTTCTATTTGACATCCCTTATTTTGAACTATCATTCGACACCGCAATTTCCAGGATAAAAATGCCTTTTGAAGTGTCAGAAGAGGTATTCTATCCCATTCCTCCTGAACAGCTTTCCAGAGCCCTGTAAGGGTTTTGGGACGACGTTTGGATAATGCAGATTTTAAAAGTTCGAAAGCACAAAAATCCATAGGTGATACATCGGGAGATTTAGTAGGGATATCAGTGAAGGGTATGACCTTGATACCAGTTTTTTGTTCCATTTCTTTTAGGAAATTTGCAGTGGATTTTGATGTGTGACTGCTAGCTTTGTCCTGATGGAGTCTCACAGATTGATGGCACTGTGGGTAAAGCGATGGTATTTCATTCAGAAAAATTGGCGATAAAATATGTTCCTGATAGTATTTGGAGTTAATCTTGACATTTTTCCCACTCCCTTTATTTTTAACTTGCCATAATAAGAAAAACTAGCAACAATCATGAATCCCTTAGAAAAACTTTCTTTCGATTCTTTGAACCATGTACTTAAATTTTTTTCTCCCCTTTTTTGATAATAAATGGCTCTTTTTTTGTTGCAATCATTTAAATACACCCATGATTCATCTATTGTGACAATTGTTTTCCACTTTTCTTTGGATAAGTGTTTCTCATATAGAATTCTTCAGCGTGTCCTGCGTTCAGCGATATGATTTGGAAGAAGACGTTGCACATTGCGTTTTTTCGCTTTCTTAAGATTTAAATCAACGTTTATCATTTTGTTTGCAGTGGACACCGATCATTTTAATTATTTTGCAACTGTCTTTTGACTAGGGGGATTTTCTTTTAACATTAAATAACGTACCTTTGCAATAGTCGAAGATGTCCGTTTTTTCCTTGGATACTTGTTTGGAATTTTTGTCCCACTTGAGGCTCCAATTTGATGTTTTTTTTTCCTTTCTTGTTGACGATATTACCTATCGACGCTTTAGATATCACAAAACCATGACTCTCAAATCGTTTTTGGATAACGGAGTATGCATATTTCTCTTCGGAAAGAGCATAAATGTAGCCTTCGAACCACTGCTTTGTTAAAAACGCCATTTTTAATAAAAACAAAACTTTCAAGCCTCAGATTATAATTTTGACTTTTAAAAACATAGTACAATTGCAATTATTTCTTTTGCAGCAAATGATTTTTCATTACCGCTTACCAAAATCGTCTAAAAAATGTGCGAACAGCCTCTGTATCTTGATAGTTACTTATCTGCGGGTACTTTAACGGTTGTGTCGAGATGAATGTTTTGAAGGAAATTAAATTCATTTGAGCTGTTTTTGGGTATTACCGTTGGGTTTACCCATTGGCATCTGCCACCCACAAAATTCAACTGGCATCGCATCTCACACCTAGAAAATACGTATTACAAACAGCTCAAAGAAGGTTTGGTGTCCTTCGATCTCAGAATTATCAATATATATTTGATAGGTGCATAGGTTCTAAGACAAACAGGATTCTAGAGAAGAAAAGAACAGTAACAGAAATTTGGTATTATGGTCAAGAGAATGTCTGAGTCACCCACAGCATAAATTGAATTAATACTCGTAGTTTAGTGTGATCTCATATCTATGAAAAAAGGGACAAATGGATCACTTTATAAAGAGAAAGGAAGTCGCACAGGATATATAGGCATTATCCCATCTCCATGACATATTGTTCAGGAATTTACTGGTACAAGATTTACTGCAAATGGATGCAAATTGCCATCAACATTTAGCAACGCTGGTTATATGGTATCTTGATTGAGGAACATTTTAAGTGTTTCTTGGTCAGAAGGATTTAACGACCTCAGTTATAAGCCGTTCCTGTTTGTTCTTGAATTTCTTATTAAAGTAAGCATTACAATACGTAAATTTTGCCTGTTTGTTGAACGATTATTAAAACGACAAGAAATATTCGGCAATAGTCATTCAAAGCAGGACTGTCCAAGGAATTCCAATTACTAGTAAGGTGTTCTAGAATGTAATAGAACACCTTACTAGTAATTGGAAGATGATTTCAAGATGTTCCATTATGCCTTTGTTCGAACATTGATCATATTGGGACCTTTCTGGATCTTTCATGGTGTTCGTAATCCAGAAGCTTAAAGTTTTTTTTTATATGCAGCCTTAATATTGATCTTCGTCAAATGACCAGAACTTTGATTGGAAAAACGTATTGAGATACGTATAGTATTAATACACCTAATTTTAAGATGTGTGTTTTCTGGATAACAAACTCTCATGTTTCACTATAAGGTAATATGTATTTTCGCACTTGATTAACAAATTAGCTTCTAAATGACTAGTGATGAATATGACCACATAATCATTGTGAATATGACCTTACTGATGAATATAGAAGTTTACGATTAGGTCTAAGTTTCTTAGATAGTAAAGATACCGAGAAGCACCAGTGCCAACCTGAGAACATTTGTTTTGGATAATAAGTAATAACAGTTGGTTAATTCAACTAGATTGATGCCAACAACAACAACAGATTAATGCCACATGTCATCTTTATATGAAAAGTGATATATCTTACTTTATTGAAAGAAACACTGGCCAAGCTTCCGAGCTTTTTATTTGAATTTGTAAAATTTATTTGTTTTTTTAATTATTGATATATTTTCAGGAATATTTCTACCTTGCGCAATAACTGTTGCTTAAAATAAAGATAAGAGAAATCACCTGAGCAAGCTTTGCTTTTTATAACATGATCTGGTAGATTCATTTCTTAGGAAATAGACAGTGTTCACACATTCAGACAAACAAAAGACTTAATCTTTCAAATTTACTTTATTAACATCACAGATATACAGAGCTAATAAATATTTTCTTTAGTTTGTCGAGGAAATAGATTCATATTTATAAGACATGATTATATACATGAAAAAATGAAGACATTAGAGGAACACTTAAGCACAAATGATCCAATATAGACAAATGGCTCATATATATCAGGAATCTGAAACGAGAAAAAAAACTTCATGTTATTGCATTATTCAAACCATAGCAAACGAAATTTAAGAGATTCAAATTTCAACACATTATTTTGAAATGTGTTGACATTTGAATAATTATGAAATGATAAAATGATGCCACGAATAATTTAATGTTTTTATATTAGCATTTTCTTATTTCTATGAGGTGATTAGGTAATCAAAAAAGGAATGGCAACTTGCAAAAACCGTTGTCCTTGAAAGCAACATCTTTGGTTTTTAAATTTTTTCAAGGAATCTGACTAGTTTGTGTAGAAAGGGTGAATGATAAAATCTTCACTAAAAACTGTGTGGAAATTTATACTGAAATTGATATAGATCATAGTTGGTGGACTTATCACACGCGGGCTAGAAGTGCCAAGCAAAATAATTTTGCTAGTACTGAGAAAGACTCTTTTAGAACAAAATTGAATCTGGATGACTCTTAAATACAACTGGTAAGTTCCCAAGCCAGTTCTATATGAAAAGCAAAAGTTTTTCGATTTTAGAAATGATTTGAGAACTAACGAAATAGATAGGTTATCGGACACAAGTAACAAAAATGCAGAAATTGATATAGTTAATAATTTATATTTTAAACTTGCAAAATTTATGTGCTTCTACAAACTACTTATAGATCTTTCGAAAGTCTTTTCCACATGTGCATGTGAATCTTTACAATCAGAAATGAGCTTTATAAAGATGAATTTCAGAAATAAATGGACAGACGCAAAATCCATCAGACATCTTCTTATTTTCTGTGAGGGGCAAAAATATATATCTTATGCATTTCTGAAGACACAAATTTCAAATTACCCTGAAAAAAAAATTGCCATATTATTTTTTATTAACAAGCCATTTTCCAAAAATTTTCGTTTCTAAATGATTGAAATACTAAGAGAAAGTATCCTTAACTCAATTTTGAAAAAAAAAAGAAATATAGAGTTTGCTCGTTTTCATCTTACACCACTTTTTTGATTAAGGGCCCACAGGACATCCCTGATTTTCCTAGAAGTGCAGCTGAGGCACTAGTTCGTCTTACTACAGGCCATGACTGTTTGCCCGCATATTTGCACCGGCTCAAACTTTGATGCTCCCTCTTACGTCTTTTGTGCGGACAAGATCAAATTTTTGATGCTACTCACTACTCCCTTGTGTTCTTAAACTGTAAAGTTCAGAGGTATAGGAAGGCAAGAGAACTAATGGTGTCATAGCCAATCTTCTGGGCATTTGTAATAAATAAATAAATAAATCTTACACCACTAAGATATATAACTCTTAACACCAGGACTAACAAAAAGACTTGTTTCAACTTTTAAAAATTAAAACTGACTTGATTTAGAGTGGTAGAAATAAGAATTGTTTATCGATAGATCTAGTGTTAATTACGACTCAGATTTGAAGCCAATTGTGAGGGTGTAACAATCCCC
>OU015498.1:66644633-66689633 GCA_907164885.2 Dolomedes plantarius | reverse complement strand
TTGAATAAATAAGCTTTATTCTAATGCTCTGGATTTCCAAGGCTTACAATAATAAAAAGATGAAGAGAAAGGGACGTACTTTGCTCTTTGCTAATAATCTATTGCGCATTTTTTGCTTTAAAAAAACTTGTGAATAAATCCTTCGAAATGCTAAGATAAGAAGCATGCTTTTTGAAGCCTAAGTTATAATGTAATTATTTCATTAATTTGGAAAAAAATTAAGAGACTTTTTTTTCCTCCTAAAGAAATCAATTTATGCACTTTAAGATGTTTGGTGTATATATAAACACTTTTCAATAATACGGTACTTTTAAACTTCTTTCTTTTCTAAGCAGTTATTTTGTTGCATTTAAAAATTATCAAGTGTTATCATAACAGGGCAATTCTACAACTTCAGAAATAAATTTGTAAATATCTCCCTTCTAAGAGTTTGTATTTTTCCCCATTGGTATTCAAATATACTTTTATATATACATTGTAACTTCTCTATGGCGGCCAGTCATGGTTGCGAGAAAAAACTGGCCTCTACTAGGGGTTGCCGGGGAAAAAGGGTTTCATCTATAACATTGGCTCTATGGAGTATTTATTCTGTTCTGACCAAAATATGGTTGTTTAGAGTGGTAGCCAGTTAGAGAAGTATTTTTGTATTTGTTACATATAATTTTTTTGTCGTTAACTCAATTCGTGGCTTTTAAAATTTATCCAGCAATATTGTATTAGCACAGTTTTACAGCATACGTATAGATTCATTGTTTAGAAGAATATTTTTTTCAGGGATTTTATCAGTGATAAAAACATACTTTTATAAGCCTTATTTATAATGTAATTATTTGATTAATTTAGAAAAAAATATTAGAGAGGCTTTTATTTCTCCTAAATAAATCAATTTATGTACTTTCAGATGTTTGGTATACATAAATATTTTTCAAAAGCACGGTATTTTCAAACTTCTTTCTTGCATAAGCACTTATTTTATTGCATTTAATAGTTATCGAGTGTTATCTTAACAGGACAAATCTACAATTACAGATATACATTTGATAAACGATTCTGTAACTAAGGCTTTATTAATATATGCTACAGATTTGCAGTTTATCCATTGGTTTACACAAATACTTTATATATTATTTCATATTGTTGTTTATCTTGCGACATAACAATATGAAATAATATATAAAGTATTAAGTCATTTCATGGCTTTTAAAATGTATCCAGCAGTATTGTATCAGAACAGTTTTACAACTTACTTACTGATTCAGTGTTTAGAAAAATAATTTTAATTGTAATTTATGAGTTACATTCTACTTTATTTTATGCTATATACATCTCGTTTTTAAACACCGGAACCATCTCCAATCATTTTCTTTTTCATTAGCAATCATTTGGTTCCATTTAAAAATTATCGAGTATTATTTAGGTAGTTTAATTACTGGATACCTATTGGTTCAATAGCAAACTGGTGCTGTAATTAAAAAATTACATTAACCTCTAATTAAAGATTTAGATTTAATTCTTTGAAATACTTGCTATTAAGCGAATTACACACACACACACACACACACACACACATATATATATATATATATATATATATATCATAAATGGTATTTGGATTGAAAAAACTACGAATTATTTATTTTTTAGAACTCCAAAAATCCCAAATTCCTATGTTCAAGTAAGTTGTTCTAAAATATAAATATTTCCGACCCTCTTAATAGTTTATAATAGTTCATAGTAACTTCCATAATTTTCAATATATATTTTAGCTTCATATTTATTAATAACATAAACATTTCAGTGATAATTTTATTGAAAATGCCTAGATATTTCTTAAATGACGCCAATAGGCGAAGGTAAAGTGCAATGTACGAATACATATATATCAGGTAAAAATATCTTTTTGCCTCTATATTTTCCACTTTCTATTAATTACTTCTTTCAGTTCATTTATAAGGTGGTGAAAATGAACTGTCCTTTTCCCCACCCGCTTACAACGTTTTTAATAAAGTATCTCTTGCCAGTCCTTTATTAAAAAAATATTCTCTTAACGTACATGGTTATACTCGCCCAAAATTGACTGGCTAAGGGTTTCTGCAAACAGCTCTATTATCTCCTATAATGTCTCAGGTGATGTGTTGTATATCTGGTACCATAAATGTGCCTTTTGTACGGCAAAAGTTAAAATGTCATGGAAAATATTGCCCTGTGTACCGAGACCCTAGGCCGTTTGGATCAGGTTTATTTGACCAATTTAAAATATAATATAAGTGTCATTATATTTCATACTCCGTTTTTGCCAGAAAATGTTATTTAATGGAGAAACTGGGATATTAAGGAAGAAATTAATACCAAGGGTTTCGAAATGAATTCCGATCCAAAATAAAAATTATGTATGTTCGTAAATATGGCATCTTTATCAACTTGAATAACAATGCTTATAAACACGTTTATTATCACAGATAATTATTTATTTGTTTTTTATTAAACGGGGTTATACACACCTCTCGCTATAACCTTGATACGGGAATCTCTCTGCAACGAAAATTTTTGAACACTAAGCGATAACTGGACTAATAAATCATTGATCTACAAATACGAAATTAGAAGTTTCATCATGTTGATAGGCACTTTGTATATGTTCCTAAACCATGCTTCTTTCAGTAACACTAACATGCTAATGAGCTAAGTTTATTAGCTAAGCATAATTGTTTCATACTGATTACCAAAAAAATAAACCTAAACTTTTCACAAAAACATTGACTTAGAATTTTGCTGCGGTTTTAAAACTTCTCATGTGTGGAAATAAATCCCTGAAGTACTAAATCGTTAGGATGTGTCGATAGGTATGATTTCATTTTATGCGAGTTTAAATATGTTTCTTTCAACCTAATGCCTCGCTTTTATGCATCATTACACTCATACTTACATGTAAAATCTCATTCATTCGTATATGTAAAGCAGGTATGCATACGTGCATAAATACATACAGTATGCAAGTCTGCACAGGGGCATAAATTGAGTATAAAGAAAGTTATTTATAATTAAATTCCTTTTCGAATTTTCTCTTCTATTTTAGGAGAGAAAGAACGATTTATTATAGCTTAAGAATTGTCATTCTATTTATTGTGAACCTGCTACTTCACAGGAGTATAAACTGAAGGCACTGTTTTCCACTTCTTGGCTCAAGCAACAGTTTTCCGTTGCCCCCTATCTACAAGAATGCCAGGCACGTAACCTTGGATTAGAAGCCCGTATACGCGCAGTCACGATAATTAACCGACTTTTTTTTCTTCTTTCTCCTCTTGCAACGTTTTCTTATTTCTTCTTCATTTTTTCCTTGAGATACGAACTCAGTGAAGGTCCTTCTAACGTACTTATGTATTTTTTCTTGATAATATTCCAACGGTTTTTTGGATACTCTTCGTCCGATTTTTTCGTAAAAGAATGGTAAATATACATGAGATATGACGGTGGACGCTTGTTATTGTGAGTACACTATTCTGCAGAGATTGAAAAGAGGCAAAATGTAATCTTGATGATAATGGTTAAGCACTTGGATCTTAACGATTAATATTATTTTATTATACAGCGATCACACTGTATGAAAATAGTGGGAGAATTCTGAAACCCAAAACCTAAATTATAACTTCATCAAAACTAAATTATAACTTCATCAATTATAACTTCATCGCCAATTTTATTGCCAATTTCTTAAATTTAACCTTAGATAAGATGGTCCCCTCCTTGGGTGACCAACCCTCTATTCGTGTGTTATGAAACATTAAGGCTGTTGTGTACTAACCCTATTGGATTCGCTCACCTCATTGTTAACCTATGAAAAGAATTTGTCTACTATTTAGAGCTACATAAATGCTGATAATCCAATAAAAATGGTATTTTCAGATAGCCTGAACTTTTCTACACCTTATAACAGGATTCATTTTATAAATTTCGTCCACCAAAGGAATTGATGAGCGTTTAAAATACACTATACCAGATTTTTCCCCCTAATAATTTGAATTTTAAAATATTATTTGCATTTTTTTTTTTCAAACGGAAAATGTCCCAAGGTGTAAAATTTCTTTCTGTATTACAGAATACAATTTTTTTTTAAAAAATCTCTCAATCAAAGTCGGCAATCCTTGGACACATTTTCTCCATACGTTAACATTGAGGTGAGCGAATCCAATAGGGTTAGTACACAGCAACCTTAAAACCGATTCTGGTGCCAGAACAAGGAAGAATTTTTTTAAAGAAATTTAAATAAATATTTCAATTTATTTTTGTTACTTTGAATTAAGAATTAAGAAATAATCATTCATCACTATTTTGAGAGTAATTTGTCTGAACTCAGTAATGAATACTTTGGGGATAATTCTAGATCATCTGATTATTTGCTCTCTTCAAAAATAATCAGACATATTCCTTTATTATTCGTAGGCCCAAAGTTACCGAGATAGACTGTTTTCGGAGAAATAAAGTAATTTTGTCGTAAAAAAATAATTTATCTGTCAGCCATCAGATTGTAGAAGTGAGACTGCGTATGAAGCTATCTTTCTTTTAAATACATTTAAAAAATAATAGATTTTAATTACAACTAAAACTGGCTGTAGTTCTAACTAGATACCATTATGGTAATGTCACTTTTTGAAGTGATTTCTCACCAAATTTGGCAACCAATAGATTTTATTTTTCTGTTAAAGGATAGTCAGTATTTGGTATCTTTTCATTGGGTATTCGCCAAAAAATGACTTCAAACAAATAATTGTCAGAAGTAGCTAATTGGAATTACAGCCCTAAAAATATATGAAAATTTTCCGGATTTTTCATCCATTTGTCCAGATATAATACTCCCAAAGTGAGTCTGACTGTTGAAAAGTCACGGAACTTAAAGTAGGATAAACTTGCCCGAGGTAAAATAAATCAAATAAGAATTAAAACATATATTTCCGAGAGAAGAACATACAAATTAAATTACTGTATTGTTTAAAGTTTGCTGTTGTCCGAAAACTCTTTTATTACGTTAATGAAAATTGCCAGAAATAAGATTCGAACGTGAAATGCCAAACATCAGAGTCAATATTCTATCAAATAAAAAGTATAATAGACTACTGAATACCCGTGCGTATGATAGAACGTATAATAGACTACTAAATACCCGTGCGTATAATAGAACGTATAATAGACTGAATATCCGTGCTTCGCTACGGAGTACATTCAAATTAAATACAACGGTCAATGTATGTAATTAATGCAAAATATATATATATATATTTATAAAAAAATCGTAACAGATATTTTTATAGATAAATAATGTAGAAGAAAATATTCAAATTAAATACAACGCTCAATGTTTCCAATTAATCTGTATGTTTAATATCCATAAAACATACTAATATGAATTACATTCTTAAAAACATGCATCTCAGTTAGTCTAGTGGTTAAATTTTTTACCGTATTTTAATATTTTTTTGTGAATTTATTTCGTTGTTATGCACGTGACGTAAAATTAATTAAAAGTATCACAAGAAAAGTAACCATGTGATCAGCATTTAATAAATTAAATTCTAAAAATTTATCTTTAAAAATTTATCAAAAACCAGAAAATGGAGCTAAAGATTCGAAAGAGGTTTCATTTTAAACGAATTTTTATGATCTTTCTTGTGATAGGAATTTTATAAATCTCAGATTGTTATTTTAAATGCAAACTTAGAAAAAGTTACAAAAACAGCTTAAAAATTTAATATTAAAAAAATCTAAGAAAAATTTTTCAAAAGTCTTTCTTAGTGCACCCCTACAGTATAAAAAGAATCGCCATAGAAAATTTCAACCCTTAGGTCCAGCGGTTTGGTCTGTGCATTATCTGTCAGTCAGTCAGTCAGTCAGTCAGTCACTGAACTGTTATATATATATATATATATATATATATATATATATATATATATATATATATATATATATATATATATATATATATATATATATATATATGATAGCAAAGTTAATTTTTTTAAATAAAGGAAACCTCACTTTTTAATACAATACCTAACACTTCCTCACCCTTTGCTTTTGTGAGTCCAAGAACATGAAAGATTGCCCTTATTAAGAATAAGGTGCTATTGTTATTGCTTTGACAGATCTGCCTTTCTGCCTTTTTCAAGTCCGCCATAATTTCCAAGTAATATATGTAGTAATGCCTTGGCGACGTTTAACATAAAGGAAAAAAATAATGAATGATATTAACAATACCTTGATGCGTATTTGAAATTTCAACCCGAGTGTTCTTTCTACAGTTTTAAGAAAAAAATTTCTGGTAGTCTATTCTAACGAAACTACTGCGGGTTATTAACTTAGGATTACATATCGTTGCTTACATATATATATATATATGTGTGTGTGTGTGTCAGTCAATATTTTGACGCATTTTGGTTCTTTCTGTTTAACTGTTTACTGCTTGCCCAAGCGATACAGACTGGGTTTGGCGCGCTGCCAAAATTATAACTCGCGACGACGGACGGTTTTATCGTCTCAAATTTCGCTTTCCGGAGGACCGTTATGGAGGAACGCAATCCTACATAAAAAAATTTTATTTCGATTTTTCTCTCGGTGAAGCTATACTGGTTTTCGAATGATTATTTATAATACGCTTCCTAACAGTACTTTATCATTCTTCCGAATGACTGAGCGGCAGTCTAACGAACGCCTACCAGATCCAGGAATCAAACCCTGGTCACCAAACATAAGACTGGTATTGTACCGTCGCCAGCGATTTTAAGAATTCTCATTTTTTGAGCTTTATTCCTTATAAGGCTTCGAAGTTATGGATAGTTTTTCACTCAAAAGAATCTAAAATTTTCTGTTCAGTATACTTTTCAGTTATCTTTTTCATTCAGTTATCTTTTTCAGTTATCTCTTCCAATCCACAGCCTAATTTTAACATACTCTACCATTCTTTAAAAAGAGCGTGAGTCGCTGTCAGTTTTCTTCTTAAGCTTTACGAAACAATGGCGGCTCCAGGTGGGAGGCAATTAGGGGCAATTGCCCCCCCCCCCAAAAAAAAGCCCGACGCATTTTTTTCTCATAGCCTAAAATTAAATAATCGTAGCCCTAATACGAAATGGGTTTAAATTTAATATGAGACGATGTTTATTTCTTATATATATATATATATATATATATATATATATATATATATATATATATATATATATATATATATATATATATATATATAAGAAATAAACATCGTCTCAGATGCATCGTCCTAAGAGCATTACCATATTGTAACGTGGCTTTGCGAGACACACCAGTCCGCCTTTCGCAAGCCCAAAAACACACAGCATCCACCCAAAAAAAAAATGGCGGACCGGATGTCTATTACTCTAAAAATTTTCGCTCGAAATTCCGTACGGCTCAGCCCCCAGGATTTTCCCTACAAAAGTAACGTTTGCAGACAAGAACAGCTCGAGAATTTATTTCTGCGCTTATCACCCCAGACACTAGGCGACGTCATATGCGAGAGGCAAACGCGCATTTTTCACCGAAATGCTGGGGCACTTTAGTTAGAAACAAAACGAGACACAGTTCTATCGATTCCGTCGTGTAAGGAACAAATTTTTCTCTTTTCCGAATGAAACAATGATTCGGAAGAAACGAAAAGGTTTAAATCCTCGAAACGAATCATTTCTTCATGCATCCATCTCTCCCCCCCCCACCTCCTCCACACATACCCTCTTTCCAGATCTATCTATCTATCTCTCTCGCTATATATATATATACATATATTCCTTTCTATCTCCTATTTTCAAAAACCCGCTCCTCGCCGTGTGTATCTTTCACCTTCTCCTTCTATTCAAATCCCGAGAAAAGTTAAAAAATAGGGGATGGAAAATAAAAAAAAATTTCGCGCTCGCAGTTGCTATGGTAACGAAGAATAGGGATGAATCAGTCGCCATGTTTGGAGAGCAATGGCTCATTTTGGCGATGTTTGGGGTAAATGATCTTTTAAAGACGTATATAAAAAGACAGACGTTTTTATTTGCGCTCTAATGAACTTATGTCTTAAATGAATAGAACTCTAGAGAGGGACTGGAACGTAATTTGCTCTGCAAATTTTGTCTTTAAATATAGCGAAGTATCTGTTGTACTATTCAGTTAATTTTGTACGCGAAGTGTTCAGTTTCTTTGTTTTATTTATATTTTTATCAGCATCTTAATTTTTTTTCCTGCTAGGTTTTTTAAGCACATTAGTGTATAATGGTTACATGAGTCAATCAATTTACATTAAATTTTTTTTTTAAATATTTGCGTATCTGTGGTTATAGTAAAATCAAGCTTTAAACTAATTGGGCACAGAAATCATTCCTTTTTTTGGTTAGCATACACACACACACACACACACACACACACACACATATATATATATATATATATATATATATATATATATATATATATATATATATACAAATCATTTAAACTGAGAGAAATATGATATAATAAACTAAGTTGCTTCGTATAATTGTAATTCTAAAATTAAGTACAGGCTATAAACAATAACCACATCCAGTATACGTAAACAACATCAAATTTTAGTAATTTGCAAGTTATGGGATATTATCTTTTTTTTTATATTTAGCGTGAACTGAAATAACAACATTTTTCCATTGGAAACATTCTTTTTATTTGTAAATGTAACGCGTAAATGAATTCTTATATATTTTAAGAATAAATTTGTTTTGTAGTTATTTGGCTTATTTTATAAGCTCTAGGTTAGGATGTTACTTCAGAAACCATTTGTTTTGTAAAAATTTCGTGTATTAAAAATATAAAATTTTCTCTTAGTTTAAAGTTGCTGATCCTCTCTCAACGAGAGTATGATTAATGCCTATTTTTACGTATGGAATATTTTTTCCTGTTTTAAATGTTATTATTCACGTGGAACGTTTGATGCAGTAAGAGCCTGTTCACATAGAATCAGCCATCGTTAGCGTTACTCCAATTGAAATATATTTAACCAATTACAAAGCTCCAAACGATTAGTCCCGAAATTTTTAAGGTCTGTGATTGGTTCAAAATATGTCAATATGGGTAACGCTGACGTTCGCGGATTCTATGTAAACATGCCTTAAGGCTTTAAAAGATCACGGCCTATTCACACTAAATCCGGAGCGTTACAAAACATTGGCGTTAAAAATTTTATCCAATCACAGATGCTCAATTC
This sequence comes from Dolomedes plantarius, assembly GCA_907164885.2. Classification (NCBI taxonomy): domain Eukaryota; kingdom Metazoa; phylum Arthropoda; class Arachnida; order Araneae; family Dolomedidae; genus Dolomedes; species Dolomedes plantarius. The sequence continues at coordinate 66,680,410 of OU015498.1, read as the reverse complement.
ATTGACAATGGGATATATGAAACCAATCACAGACCATGTAAACAACAACGTACTGCAGCGCAACGCTCCGGATTCAATGTAAACAGACCTTTATTAAGAAACAGAAGATTACCCCTCTAACAATTAAAAAAATTATTATTATTTATGCAATGCTTTTTACGTATGCTTCTGAGTAGATTGAATATAAATAAAATTTTAAAGTAAATAAAGATTTCATTTCATAAAAGTGATTTTTCTTTCATTTAGACGCTTTGAGAAATATATGATAATTTAAACTTTAATGTATATGAAGTTAGGAATTAAATTTAAAAATAATCATAAATGTTCTTTGAATAGATAAAAATACTTCTTCCCTATGCAATAATTTCTCGCAATCATCGGCGAATATTTCTGCTCCAAATATAACTGGACAAATCTGGAAACTAACTCCAACTAAAGAACCCCAGAGGGGTGTAGGCGTGCTGTATCACATATACCACCAGTTCATGGTACAATAATCTCCTAATCAGTTTTCACTTATTTATACTCGTTTTAAAATAAGGATACCAAATGTTGATATTACTTCCATTTTATTTAGTAGGTTGTCAAAATGAGGAGACAACTTCTGCTCAGAGAATACAATAAAAAATGGACATTACTTAATTACTGTTAACGTAACTATATTATACCTAAAAGATAGTTTAATCTTAAGGCTGCTGTGTACTAAACCTATTGGATTCGCTCATCTCAGTGTTAACCTATGGAGAAAATTTGTTTACTATTTACAGCTACATAAATGCCTATAAACCAATAAATATGGTATTTTCAGATAGCCTGAACTTTTCTGCGCCTTGCGACGAGTTTCATTTTATAAATTTCGTCCCCCAAAGGAATTTATGAGCGTTTAAATCACACTGTAAAAGATTTCTTCTCTGAATAATTTAAATTTTAAAATATTATTTGCATTTAAAAAAAACGAAAAATGCCCCAAAGTGTAAAATCTCTTTCTCTATTACGTAGTACAATTTTTAAAAAATCATTACCTTCCCTTGGACAATTACTTCCCTTGGTGCAATCCTTGGACACATTTTCTCCATAGGTTATCATTGAGGTGAGACAATCCAATAGGGTTAGTACATAGCAGACTAGCAGTCATAGCAGACTAGTAGTAAGAGTGGTATATATAGGAAAAGAAATATAATTTTTAGTCATAATGTCTCTCATTTCCCCCCCTCCCCCCCCAAAAAAAAAAACTTCATGGGTTTCTCGACTTTAAAATACTATAGAAAAAATTTATTACAGATTAAAATGGCGGAGGATTTTTGCCTTTTATTTTATTAAAAACTAAGTTACAAAGTATTACTCAAAAGCCGAATTACAAAATTGTTTTAAGAATTAATTTTTTCAAGCCTAAAAATTGTCAAGAATATAGCACCAAAGAGGTGTATAAGAGATTAAGTGAATAGATCATCACTTACTTATTTTCCTTTTTTGCGTACACCCAAAATTGAATGTTAAACCATCAGCGGAGTACCTAATCTTTAGAACACAACAAAGAGAGTGTACGGAAATACTTTTTTGTATCCACATGTGCAACACATTTTGATTCACAATTCAAGTTTACATTTATGACTGTAAATATATTGCTTCGCGAATATTATGAATTAGTTGTTAAGAGAGGCATACACAAATCGTGTATATTTAGGCTGCGGCAAAAACCTTTAAGCAAAAGAAAAGTTGTAAGCCGTCTAGATAGATTATATCGGAATCATGAAAAAGAAATTGCACCAAATATTCATGTTCTAAACCTGTTCAATAAAATATATATGTGGCCTGGAAAAACTCATATTTTAATTGTTGTCATTTCTCTTCGAACGACATTAGGTTACTAAACAATAATTTAATGATAAGCCTTAAGTGTCAAATATACAACACATAAACACATATGTACCTATATACCTTGGGGAACGGGAAATGTCATGGAATATACTTTAGAAACAGTTTTAATTTTGCTAACTTGGAGCTGCATGGAACGAAATTAAGTTTATACAAATAAACACAGAACAATAATCAAGGTGAATTAATTGATTTGATTACTAAATATAAGTCGAATAGCAAGCTGAAGAAATTCATTAAAGATCATGGTCTAGCTTAAGGGTTTAGTGGACAGCACACCGGTCAGGACAGATGCTCGAATCACACAAATAGATTAAAGGAGAAAGAAAAAATAGGAATGTCAGTGTGATGGACATTCCTGCATTTTAAGCTTATTAACGTAGAGAATAGAGATCATGAAAATAGTAAGCGTCTGTAAATAGAGAATGTTTAAAGCTTTGATTACATAAAATCCGACTGTCAGTATGTATGGCGATTTTTAAAAACATTTGTTTCTTATTTTTTAACTAAGCTTTAATTTATTTAACTTCAATCGATATATGCTTATGTTTAGCACGGTGATCATAAATTATAGAGCAGGGTTGGCATCAGATTGGCCTCTTTCTGCCTTTCTTTGCGGCACTTTTTACATATTTTGTGGCTCATGGTTCAATGCCAAATTTTTCAAATAATTTAAACTAGAATATCTTATAAATTGTTCTCCTTTTTTTGTGAATTTTCTTAATTCTCTAGCTATACTCTTTTCTCTAGCTATAATTAACGCTTTACTCAATATATGCCAGATATGAATAATTCGGAAAAACTAAAAAAAAAGAATAATTATTAAAGGTATTAAAACTATTTAAGAATTTTGAAATATTAATTATTCTAACAATTGAACAATGATGTATTTAATAAAAAAATTCAGGTAGTCTCTTCTAACGAAACTACCGCGGGTTATTAACGTAGGATTACTTATCGTTGCTTACTTCTTTTGTATGTATATATGTATCTATATATCTCTACATATGTATATATATATATATATATATATATAGATATAGATATATATATATATATATATATATATATATATATATATATATATATATATATATATATATATAGATATATATATATATATATATATATATATAGATATATATATATATACATATATATATATATATATATATATATATATATATATATATATATATATATATATATATATATATATATATATATATATACAGTGGAATCTCGATCGATAGTTTTCGGATCCATCGTTTTTCCGTATGTGTCGTTCACTTTATCCAGTCCCAACGATCATATTGATTTGTTATGTTTCCGCATCTATCGTTTTCTCGCATTTATCGTTCATTTCAACCGGTCCCTTAAAAAACGATAGATCGAGATTCCACTGTATATATATTATATATATATATATATATATATATATATGCATATATGTATATATTTGTATATATATATATACAAATTTATATATATATATATATATATATATATGTCAAAATTTTGACGCATTTTGGTACTTTTCTGTTTAACTGTTTACTGCTTGCCCAAGCGACACACACTGCCAAAATTATAACTTGCGACGACGGACTGTTTTAGCGTCTGAAATTTTGCTTTCCGGAGGACCGCTATGGAGAAACGTAATCTTACGTTAAAACATTTAAAAAAAGCTTAAAATTTCCTTCATATCAAATATTACCTTTTCTGTTTATGGCTTTTCTTAGTATCTAGACCAGTGATTCTCAACCACTTTTTCGCGTCACTCTAGCGTGCCACGAGATTCTTCAAGCGTTCCGCCACCGCGAATACCCATACATAAGCGACGTCAGACAAGTAATTCAATCAGTTCTACCTTCCTAGCGGGGACTGGCTGAACCAATGCGCATGACTGCTACAGTTCTGGACTGGTAGCTGGTAACTCTGGACTATTTCAGTTCTGGACTTTTGAATCTTGTTCACGAAATGAGAGTAGCATTATAATTTTTTATGCCCAAATATAAATGAAAATTATCAAAAACCAACAAGCTCAAATTTCGCCTTAAATATTATTTGTAGTAAAATAAACACTTTGTTTAATTTGTAAGGCAATTTCATTTGATATTTCAATGAAAATTATTTCGTATGCTGTTTTTGCAAAATATATTATAGGTACATCCATCAATTATCCAAGTAAAATTCTATTAAATTGTTCTTAGTATACCGCCAAATTTTAAAATTATTAAAAGTGTACCGTGACGAAAAAAAGGTTGAGAATCACTGACCTAGACATTCCCCAAAAGGCTTTGATGAGGCCCCAAAAGATATATATATATATATATATATATATATATATATATATATATATATATATATATATATATATATATATATATATATATTTATATATATATATGTCAAAATTTTGACCCATTTTGGTACTTTTCTGTTTAACTGTTTACTGCTTGTCCAAAAGATGCAGATTGGGTGTAGCACGCTGCCAAAATTATATCTCGCTGAACATCTGAAATTTTGCTTTCCATAGGACCGTTATGGAGGAACGTAATCCTACGTTAAAAGCTGGACCCGTATGTTGTCGAATGAAAACTTGCAAGGTATTCTTACAGGTGTTTTACTATATACAGTTTGCCACATTTTTAAATTTATTATTTTTCTATAAGTCTGAATGGATTTTTATCTGGTTATCTCAAATCAGCCCAAAGTCAAACCTTTAATGAAAATAATAACATTCATTACAAATCTAACCAAATATTATTAAAAATTTATTGTTATATGAATATCTGAGCTAAGTTATAATCCAAAAATGTATTTAAAATTTGAAAATTTTTTTTATTTGAAATTTTTTTAAATCTTTAAAACGTGGACATATTCTTTTTTGTTAGAATATTGCGATAGCAAATAAGATATAATTTAAGATTGTAATTTTCCGATTGTTATTTATATAAGCTGCTCATTTAAATAACTTTCAGAACTTTCAGAACTTTCTAAACATTAAAAGAATAAGCATGATTTAGTTTTTCAAATATATCTAATAGGGATAAATAATATAAAATTTAAAAAAATGATGAAAAACCATACCGAATGATAAAAAATCCTTCAAACCGAGCTACAAAAGAACTGCCGAAATTTAAAGCGTTGAAATTAAGTTACACATTTCATCCCGCGTTATAAACTAATTCCCAATATATATTAAATTTTTTAGGGATTGGGTATTACATGCTCGATTAAACACACCCCCGAAGCTGCCGCCGCCAAATCCAGTATTCAATCTCGCCAAAAATTAGAAGTAAGCCAACCCTGCAGAAAAAGGCCGGAGCGCGCGGAATAGGAACCTTCTTAGATCTGGCAACTTCCGCTCAAAGATTGTGACGTCACAATTTTACAATTTTTTTTTCCTAATGCAGAAATCCATGATATCGAAAGAAATAGGGGAGGCAGAGAATTACCTTTTCGGTTGGTACCACTTGTTCGAAAGAAGAAAGCAAGGTCACACAGAATAGAGCCATTTTTTTTTTTTTATTTTGGCGAAATTTTTCACGTGAAATAGGATCGATGAGGCGGTTCTTCGGATGTCAAATTTAATTTTTCAAGACAGCGAAGTAATGAAGATGCACGCTAATAAGCTATAATGTAGGACTATCGTTCCAATTATTGTTATCGTTTTTTTTTATTAAAAGGAGAAAAGTTGATATTAAATTGGAACTTTTATTCCTGACACTGGCGTGATTTACTGACTTGTAAAAAAGTATAAGAAAGGAATAGAACGAAGATAGGTAAAATAGGGAATTAAAAGTTTCTTAAATAAAAAAGTGTCACATACAGTTTGATTTTTAGCGGAGGAGAATAATTACTATAAACAGGACTTTTTTTTATTGTTATTATGGATCGTGGATTTAGGTAATAAATTTTATATGCCACATTTTTATTTCTAGTATATAATAATTAAGCCTTCACCTCTTGCTTATGTGGTTTTAAAATTTTCTCAATTAAGGGGAGTGGTCACTTTTACGTATATTTAAAAGTATCATTTTTAGACTTATGTTCGATTGTATGTACTACTCATGATTTTTGCTTGATTTACATGAAATTTTTTGAAAAACTGCCTAAAATACTATTTATTATGTATGAAATATTTCAAGGTAGTTAAACAAATAAAATTATTTTTATACATAAAAAGTTAATATTTTTTTAAAAATCGAACATTTTGCAGTCAACTACTGTGCGCATTCTGTCAAAATAAATTATTAAGGTACAGTAATAATTGTTTACTATAAGTGATTACAATACTTCAGACAACAATATCCACCAACATTATTCTAAAATATATTAAAACATTTTAGTACGTGCTATTTTTAATTAGAAATTTCAAAAATGACTGAGTAAAAGCTTATAAAAAATTCTTAAAAAAAATTAATATATGTTAAGGTTAAAAAATGTTGGGGGATTTTGTTGCCTGAAGTATTGTAATCACATATAGTAAAAAATTATTACTGTACCTTAATAATTTATTTTCACAGAATGCGCACAGTAGTTGACTGCAAAATGTTCGATTCTAAAAAATCATTAAATTTTTAAGCATAAAATATAATTTTGTATTTTTTAATTACCTTGAAATATTGCATATATAATAAACAGTATTATAGGCAGTTACTCAAAAAATTTCATGTAAATCAATCAAAAACCATGAGTAATACATATATCGAACAAAGGTCTAAAAATGGCACTTTTAAAGGTACGTAAAAGTGACCACTCCCCTTAAATAAATTTCGCCGTTTTAACAAATTACTGAAGTAGAGTTCTATTGTGACCTATAGACACAAATTAAAGGAATATATCAGATTTCTTTGATAATGATCAGATTTCTTTAATAAATTTCTTTGATAATTTCTTGATCCATGAAAAGATAGTTGAGTTTTTTTTTCCAAGGCAGATATTTTTTCCAGAACAATTTTTTTTAACGCAGGATTACGTTTCTCAATAACAGTCCTCCTGAGAGAAAAAAAATTGTCCGGCGTCGGGAGTTATAATTTTGGCAGCGCGCGGAACCAGTAGCAGTAAACGGTTAAACAGAAAAGTACCAAAATGGTTAATAAACTGTCGCAGTTTCATTAGAAGAGACTATCTGAATTTTTTTTTTAATTTTAAATGCCCAAACGATAAATATTGCCAGTAAGCTTTTATTATTTTAAAAAATATTAACTGTTAATATTGTTCAAAGATAGCATACTACTTTCCGGATATAAGGCTGCTGTGTACTAACCCTATTGAATTCACTCACCTCATTGTTAACCTATAGAGAAAATTTGTCTACTATTTTCATCTACATAAATGCTGATAATCGAATAATTATGGTATTTTTAGATAGCCTGAACATTCCTGCACCTTGCAACATGATTCATTTTATAAATTTCGTCCACCAAAGGAATTTATAAGCATGTAAAACACAGTATACCAGATTTTTTTTCTCGATTAATTTAAATTTAAAAATATTTTTTTGCTTTTAAACAAAAAACGAAAAATGCTCAAAAATGTAAAATTTATTTCTCTATTACGGAGGACAATTTAAAAAAAAAATCTTTAAATCCATGTCAGCAATCCTTGGACACCTTTTCTCCATAGGTTAACAATGAGGTGAGCGAATCCAATAAGGTTAGTGTACAGCAGCCTTAAGATGCATGTCTAAATCATTGATTCAATTTAATATACCTCTGAAAAGTGCTGTAATATATCTGCTGCGAAAGTTTCAAGTTGGCTAGTCACTTGAAATAATCAATTTTTAGCCAATAGATGCTGATTTCAAAGGGATGTTGAACATATTATTTTGTAATTTTTTACGTACAGGAACTAGGTTGAAACCTACTCACAAATGTTCAGTTGCCCAAAATGTGAATAAAAATACTGGGATAACTTATATAACTATTTCTTAGAACCAATAATCCAGGAGAAGGGTCGTTTAAACTTTATCTTAGGGAGCTAACTTTTAGTTCTCTTTGAAAATCCTGTTGAATAATAGTCAATACATTCTAATTTGTTCTAATATATTGTGGTTGGGTTGAAATTTTAAAAATCTGTGCTCAAAATTTTGCCCGATTCATTGGTGATTTCCAGTCCAACGAAACTGGTAATAAAGAAGCGCACACACACACACACACACACACACACATATATATATATATATATATATATATATATATATATATATATATATATATATATAACAAAAGGAAAAAAGTAAGTATATTTATCTTTGTTATTACCTCAGATGTATAAAAAAATTTTATGATGTAGAAGATCGCTGCTAGGCTTATTTTAAAACGGAAGGTTAAAACAATACGACCCGCAAAATAAAAATAAATAATTGACATTTTCTCAGGTTTTAGGATGTTACTCATTTATTTCGTAACAAACCGGATCGATTTTCCTAAATTCTGTTGAAAAGACTGTAATCATTTGCAGATCTAGATGTTGAGATTTTGCCGGACATAATTTTAATTTATCAAACTCCCTAATGTTTACGGACTACTATTTTAGAATTACCATTTAAGAGAATAATTAAGAATAACAGTTCATGTGAGATAATTCACTTTATAAATTGTTTATAAATCCCAATCAAGGAATTTTATTCAATATTTTTTCCTCAGAAAGGAAGCCTGATATAATATTTTCAAATATCCTCTTCAATATACTTCAATAACCATTTGTGCAATTTAAAATATTCCAATGGGAATTTTTTTTTAATGAACCTTTAACTTAAAGACAAGCAATGAATGGGTGCATTGTGTTCTGATATCTAAATATTCCCTTCCAACAGTTAAAAATTATATTTCATCCTGTCACGAACCGATAATTTATCTCCATTTGTCAATGGAAATCATTTCGCCACACTGGATGACTTTACGTGATGAGAAGAAATTAGCAGGGAGTGTCATAACCGCAATTCCAACTCGGGAATATCATTTTCTCCCCCAGTACTTTATGCCTGTGATATCTAAACAAAACCCAGCCATTCATCTGTAATAACACCCTGCTTATCCGCTGTAACCGAATATGAGGGCTAACTACACAGGTGGCCCCAGAGCAATTCAATGGCAGAACGGAAGAAGATTGTAGCAATAATTACCATTTACCCTGGCATCGCCAGGTGATTTGTCTTGGAAGTTGGACAGTGATTTAGCCCCGGTGATTGTATTTGAGCTTGGAGTGACTGAGCTTATCTAGTTTTGAGGTAATAATAGCAGTCATTTCTGGTGTGGTATAGAATTGAGAAACGTTTATATCATTGAAACTGAGGCGCGTTGTTGTCCCTGAAAATCGTGACATCTGGTTGTGATGCCAATGGTAGCTAAAGAACCTTGGTCATACGGCTGCTATAGGAAGATTTCATGTCTAGGAAGAGTGCAAAATTAAAAAAAAATTCCTCACTGATTCCAAAAATCAAGGAGATTGTCTAGCTCGAAAACTATTTTAAATGAGTTAACTCATGGTTATTCTCAAGAACTGCCCATAATTATGAAAATTATATAAAAAAATCCTATTTACGGCAAAATATGGGTGAGTGCTAATTTAGGAAAATACATATCTCCCCTGGTGTTAGAATGGCATGAAGATTCCTTGCCAAATTAAATTTACCCAGGAGTGCCTTCTAAAATTGTTAAAATCAAATTTTCCAGGAAAATTGTACTCGTACGTCTGTTCCATGCAGGTCACTTTAATATTTTGAACTCATCTGTATGAACTATATTCCATAAGCAAAATGTATCCGATTCTTAGATAAATGCATGGAAGTTTACCGAAATTGGAATTTAATAAGATTATAAGTACATTCTTCTAATACATTGTATCCCAAACACAAGGCTTTACACTTTGTAAAATTGCCCATATTGCATTGCTTCATACAAACAAAAAGAGATGCGCAGTAAATTCTGTATACAACAATTGTAAACTTAAGTGAATGGCCAGCAGTCTCGCCCTTTACTGTAAACAAATGACATCATAGCCAATATTCCGGACATTTGTAATAAATAAATAAATAGTTTTGGAGGTTAGCCTGGGGACGCTTTTCTCAGTTTTTCTTCAACTCTTATTATTTTGATTTGAGGAACATTGTTTGTTGATATCTAGGCAGCCACTTTTATTCTGTATATCTGAAACTAGAATTTATAATAACCTATGCGACAGTCATTTTTTAAATACTTTAATATGACAGAACATTTATCTTTTTGATCTTTTCTGAAGAACTAGCTGAAAACCCGCACTTCGCTACGGAATACATTCCAAATTAAACACAACGATGAATGTATGCAATTAATGCCAATAAAATAAAATAAATAAATAAATATATATATATATATATATTTATAACAAATACGACGATCAATGTATACAATTGATGTAAGAAAAAACAAAATATATATTTATAAAAAAATCGTAAGGGATATTTTTATAGATAAAATAATGTAGAAGAAAATATTCAAATTAAATCTAATACGACATACTAAATAATATAGTACAGTTAATATAGTACAGTTTGAGAATCATATCTTTTACTGTATTTTAATTTTTTTTTGATAATGTCCAATCGTCTGCCGCATTAGCAAGAAAATAAAAATATTTTTGTCTATTTAGTTGTTATGCACGTGACGATAAATTTATTTAAAGTACCAGAAAAAGAAATCACGTTATCAGCATTTAATAAACTAAATTCTAAAAATTAATCTTTAAAAATTCACCAAAAATCAGAAAATGGAGGAAAAGATTCGAAAAGATTTCATTTTAAAGGAATTTTTATGGTATTTCTCATAATATAAATTTTATAACCCTCGGATTATTATTTTAAAGAAAAACTTTAAAAAAGTTACAAAAACAGCTTAAAAATTTAATTTAAAAAAATCTAAGAAGAATTTTAAAAAATCTTTCTTAATGCACCCCTACACTATAAGAAGAATCGCCATGCAAAATTTCAGCCCTTTAGGTCCAGCGGTTTGGTCTGTGCGTTGTATGTCAGTCAGTTGCGGAACTGTTTTATATATACATATAGATTAAAGACCTGAATATCGGCAAAACTTTTATTTAAAGCTAAACTCTATTTTTTCTAGTTAAAAATTTAAAATAATTTTTGTTATACTCATAATTAAAAAAAAACATAAAAAAATGGTTGACAAAATTTCCGTAACAGTATATATTTAGCAGAATCCTTTTCTAACCAGTCAGGTGAATTAGTAAACCATCAGAAATTCAGTAGTGTCAGGAAGTTTTATTCCATTCCTCCTCTATCGTACGTACCTGTTGAAACAACAAAGCACTGAATTTAGCTTCCTATACATGAAACATACACCCTGTAGGTAAAACATCAGTTTTACTATATTCCGAAGGAATGGTTCTCAACTTGGGAAGACCACCCCCTGGGAAGGATTGAGGGATATTTGAGGGGGATGGCGAATGGTTGTCAAAAATATGTGTAGAATGTTTTCTACTAGCTTTAGATCCATTATTTAGACCTAGGATGGGAGTAGGGGGGATGAGACGGGGGGTTGGTAGGGTCTGAAGCCATCCAAAGGGGGGGGGGGCTAAAATAAAAAGATTGGGAATTACTGTTCTAAAGCAAGACTGCTTTATAAATGGCAGTGTAGTTAGATATGTCTATCTAAACGTCCTCCTGCAAATAAAATCTACTAGAAATAGGTACATATCCTGTTTCCAATACTGTGAAATACTTTGTATCCACTTCGGATGAATTACTTACTGGCAACGAATTCGTTGATTTATATTTATGTATTTTTCGACAATCTCAGTTTTATTTATTATATAATTTATAGATCTAAGTTATCAAATTTCTTTAGAGAATGACACTAAAAAAAAAAATTCAGGTAGTCATTTCTAACGAAACTACCGCGGGTTATTAACGTAGGATTACTTATCGTTGCTTACCTCTTTTGTATGTATATATGTATATATACATACACACACACACACACACACACACATACATATATATATATATATATATATATATATATATAGATACATATGTCAAAATTTTGACGCATTTTGGTACTTTTCTGTTTAACTGTTTACTGCTTGCCCAAGCGATACTCACTGGGTTTGGCGCGCTGCCAAAATGATAACTCACGACACAAGACACCTGACACTTTGCTTTCCGGAGGACTGTTATGAAGGAACGTAATCCTACATTAAAAAATGCAGCTTTAAGAACCTCTGGGCTCGTAATATTTTAACTGATGAATTTTGTCTCATTTCTCTGTTATTAAAACCTTAAAAAATAATCACTATCTTGCTATGTTTGAAGAAAGATAAGTTGATAGGGTTAAATTAAAAGTCTAGTGACGAGTTTTAGTTAACATAACAGAAAAATATAACTTCCACCAAGAAAAACAAACATTCACATTCCGTTGTGATATAAAATTTATAAAACTGTACTATATATAGAGAGAAATAATTTAAATTAAATTATGGAATGCTTCGATAGAACGATATTTCAAATAGGGGGATTATCGTGGAATTTATAAATCTTGCAATGAGAGGAATGTAGCTGCAGATGGTACCTAATTAGGTACTATAATATATTTTATCGTAAGCGGGGATAAAACATATCTGCGTAAACCCACACAGATCCAAAAGAATTGCGAATAGTTCTGAACAAAATAGCTTTATCCTTCGCTAGACAAGATACGAATGTCCTAAACGAATAATCACAATACCACAGACGTTTGGCTGTATTTGTGGAATAAAAAATCTGTATTTTCATTTTATTTATTTTCCACAAGCTCCCCTATGATATATATTCAGATAATGCATTTATGCCAGTCAATATTTTCAATAAAATTGATAAAATATTTTGCTTGTCTCAGAATATGTTTACATATGATATTCAATAAACAATTTTGTCTAACCACCCAAATGACTTAAATTTGGAAATAAAATTTGAAAACCGAAGACTTGGAGATCTTTACTTACTTATTATCACCAGGTAACCATTCACCCAAATGCTTTTCTCAGCATGTTCATGGAATATCACCTAGAATGAGAAATTACAATTTTTAATTAAAATAACAGTCATTATTGGAAGAAATAAGAATTTCAAAATTTTACTTATAAAAACTTTAAGAAAATGCTTTGAAATATGAAGAAAAAAATTCAGGTAGTCTCTTCTAACGAAAATACCGCGAGTTATTAAGATAGGATTACTTATCGTTGCTTACCTCTTTTGTATGTGTATATGTATGTATGCATTATGTATATATGTATCTACTAGCTGAAAACCCGCACTTCGCTACGGAGTACATTCAAATTAAATACAACGGTCAATGTATGCAATTAGTGCCAAAAATATGTATAATATATATATATATATATATATATATATATATATATATAATAAATAAGACGATCAAAGTATACAATTCATGTAAAAAAACAAAAACAAAATATTTATAGAAAAGATCATAAGGGATATTTTTATAGACAAAATAACATAGAAGAAAATATTCGAATTAAATGTAATAGGATATACTGAAGAATATAGTACAGTTAATATAGTACAGTTTGAGGAACATAATATCTTTTATTGTATTTTAATATTTTTTTGGATAATGTCCAATCGTCTGCCGCATTAGCAAGAGTTTTTTTTTTTGTCTATTTAGTTGTTATGCACTTGACGATAAATTTATTTAAAGTACCAGAAAAAGAAATCACGTCATCAGCATTTAATAAATTTAATTCTAAAAATTAATCTTTAAAAATTCACCAAAAATCAGAAAATGGAGGTAAATATTCGAAAAAGATCTCATTTTAAAGGAATTTTTGTGATCTTTCTCGTGATATAAATTTTATAACCCTCAAGTTATTATTTTAAATGCAAACTTAAAAGAATTTACTGAAACAGATTAAAAATTTAATTTTAAAAAATCTAAGAAGAATTTTTCAAAAATCTTAGTGCACCCTTACACTATAAGAAGAATCGCCATGCAAAATTTCAGCCCTTTAGATCCAGCGGTTTGGTCTGTGCGTTGTATCTCAGTGAGTCAGTCAGTTACGGAACTGTTTTATATATATATATATATATATATGTACGTATGTATATATATATACATATTTATATGTATGTCAAATTTTGAATGCATTTTGGTATTTTTCTGTTTAACAGTTTACTGCTTGTCGAAGCGATACAGACTGGGTTTGGCATGCTGCCAAAATTATAACTCGCGAGGCCCGACGGACGGAGGTTTTAGCATCTGAAATTTTGCTTTCCGAAGGACCGTTATGGAGGAACGAAATCCTACGTTAAAACACTATGAAATATACTTAAATATTCTGTTAATTGGTAAAATACGCATTTGTTTATTTCACACAGAAAATGGGTGTAATAGAGTCTTATCAAACCAAAAATACCGTTAACTTGATAATAAAATCTACCTTTTTTTAAATTATAAAATAATCTACTTAAACCGTACGAGTTTTTACATCAACCAAAATAGTCATGTTCACTTTAAACAGACGTCGCATTCTGCTGCTAGTATTTTTAGAAAATTATTATAATGGATTTAGTATTTCCATCATAATACTTTTAATATATTCAATTTTATTGAAAATATGGAAGGATACATATTTATCTCTCTAAATATTCAAATAAAATTGATAAATTGTGTCATGTCTCTCAGATTATGGTTGCATTTGACATTCACAGAACCATCAAGAAATAAAATTTTATAATCGAATACGAAGAAATGTTTACTTACATTTTATCACTAGGTAAACCATTTACCCAAATGCTTTTCTATGAATCTTTATATAACTTTACCTAAAATGAAAAAAAAATTAAATTATGATAGTGATCACTATTAAAAGAAAAAATTTCAAAATTCGCGCATGTAAAATGCATATAAAAAGTTTATGATAATGCTTGAAAATTAAAAAATAACAATTTGAAGCAAACTTATATGTTCTCTTAATAGTTAAAATCACGTATTTGTTTATTTCCCAAACAGTATTTCTGTAATAGTGTCTAATCAAACTAAACATCGTCGACAACAGAATAGAAATATATGTTTTTCTTCTCGTTTGGGACCTATTTTAAAGAATTTTGCTATAATAAAACAATTTTTCTCTCTTCGTGAATAAATACAGCCATGTTTACATTTAACACATCTCTCCATCTGCTGCTTATATTATCAGAATATTGCGACAGTAGTTTTCATACAAAATATCAAGCGTAATAGTCATTTTGAAGGGTTTAGGCATACTTTAAGGAGATTTAGGAATTTTAACAAACTCATTTTTGACAAATCAGTATCACAGAAAACGTCTCTGTATAGAACTTAAATTTTTTTGACTTTTATAGGAGAAAACGTAAACAATTGTTAGCATTAATGCCTTTCAAGAGATATAAAATGTAACTAGGCAAAATATAAATAAGGTATTTTTAATAAAACATATCTAGGTAAATAAACAGAATATTTAAAATATGTGCCTCTTTTTGGACTGGTTGTTATCATAAGAAGTTTTACTAAGTAAGATTACTAGGACTTAATTACACGTCTGGGAGATAATTAAGGGAACGGTGGACCTTTATTTGAGCAAAAATCGACCCCAAAAACGAAATTTGTTTATGTTTGTATTATTATCCTCCAGTTTGTTTAGAACCTTTTGAAAAAAACCAAGTGCATCTGCGATGATTTTTCGCAAAGTTATAGCCGTTTGAATTTTGTACACAAAAAAATTTGGCCCTTTAAATAATCACAAAAAAATGTAAACAAACGCATGTCGCCATTTATAATTAAGTTTTTTAATTTTAAGAATTAATATTTTAATAATTTATCAACCTCGCACATTAAATGTAACTATAACTGCATTCAGTCGATTGTTTACTATTTTATAGGCGATTTGTAAGCGATACACGTGAGTTATTGTGCTATCTATGAATCTAATCATTTTCTGTCACTGCTTTTTGTTCTTGATATATACATAAAAAAATTTCTTTTCAGAACTAGAAGCTACGGTTTTTACAGATTTTTAAGCTATATTATATCTTACATAATGCATGCAATTAGTAGACGATATCATAAACTTAAATCCAGACCATCGAAGAAGAAACTTCTGTGCGCAGCTAAAATTCAGAAACGGTGTTCATCTATAAAAACTGATGTATCTGCAAATGGTGATGAATATGTGAACAGCGAAGATTCAAATGAACATCCCACAAATAACCAACCAGCTGAAAGTGCAAGTTTTATTGGTTCATTTTACCCACTTGTTTTATACACGGTTCCTTTGTTGCTGAAAAATGATGTTTCTATTGCTAAACAATGCATTTTTTAAGATACAGGCGAAGTTATATAATACCTATGTTACCATGTAATAAACGTTTTCCCGCAAGTTAATTTATGAAATGTTTAACATTTATAGCATTTATAAATTTATTAATCAACTGTGTATGCAGTCTTTTTAAACGGTCAAAAGCTATTGAATCTAGTAGTTTATTTTGATACGTTTTTAATCAAGCAACAAAAAACATTTCTATAAAACCACAAAACTCTCAAACTGAAACTAAATTACATTTTTCGACATAAAAGAGCAAAAATCTTATTCTGAAATGCGTAATGTGATAATATAATCAAATTGGAGACTCATATTTATAAAAGAAAAAGTTCATATAAAACTGATTCCTCCTCTATCAAAATACATAATTGGGCTGAAATCTTCAACGGGTGTAATATATCGTTACAAATGACATTTCAGTAGAAAATTATTTTTTAAAATTTAAAGCTGCTAGTATTTCGTAGAGTAAAATACCGTTTCTAAGAGAAAAGTCTAAACAATTTATTTTCATTTTTTTTTCATCATTTCAACTTTAATAAGCTTCACTTTTAAGCAACTGGTTCTATTAAATTAGAATAAAACCCCCTTGATATATTAAATTAATAAGTAAAAATTTCCTTCAATATTTTTTCTTTAGGAATTGCCTTAATATAATAAGGATAAAAGTATCTTTAAGCAAATTTATCAAATTTATTTTACTATAAATAAACAGCATTCAATCAGCGTAAATTTTTTATGGTTAGTTTAATTAAATTTTTATTATTTTTTTTTTCATTTTTTAATGTTTGTCTTTATATAATTTATACTATAAATTATGTTTAACATAAGCAAAAATAATATAGCAAAATTCTTAAAGAATTTATTGTTAGACAATTTGGAAAATTTTTACAGTGCCACACTTTAAATTTCTAAGATATCGTTGAATTAAGCGATTTCTGTATCTTTAACTGTAAATTTTATCTTCGCAGTAACACTGAATGGCCAATTTATTATGACCACCTACACCAGGGGTGTCAAACTCAAAGGCTACCTTGGGCCAAACAAACAAGGTTTAACTATAGGTGGGCCGCAAAAAAAAATCAATATTAATAGAAACGTAGGTTTATTTACCTAATTACAGTATATTCAAAATAAATATATGCATTTTGTTTAATAATAGCAAAAAAAGAGTTTCATTAAAAAAACATTTAGCGAATTCTTCCTACCTTATTCTAATTCTGCTTCGGTTATTTTATTATATATTATTGTGTGCCAATATATTGGCCGGGCCCCAAAAATGTTCGTCGCAGTTTGACACCCCTGACCTACACAGTACATCGTTGAGCCATCTTTTGTTCGCAATACTGCTGTCATTGTCTTTGGCATGGACTCAATGGGATGTTGGTAGGTGGCTTGAGGAATATGGAAAGTGCATATTGGATAAAATGCACTTTCCCAGTTCTCTGAGATTTTATGCTTCTGGATACAACAATCTGACACCTCCTTTCGACCTCATCCCACAAATACTCTATTGGATTGAGAATGGGGGATTGTGAAGGTCTAATAAGTAAAATGAAGTCTCCATCATGCTTTTCAAACCGTCTGATGACAGCGTGAGCCATCTGGAGTGGAGCATTTTCCTACTGTAAGTATCCATCATCCTGCGTCTGGGCAAGTTCGACTCAGCCTTTCATCCCTAGAGTGGGTTGATAAAATGAGGACCAAGCATGCTTGGGAACTAAACTCTGGGGGTCCCCCGTCAGGTTGACCACCTGACTGAGACATATGCTGTATGGCACCCTAAGCCCACGGTCAAGAAAGCGGAGATGGGCACCGTCGGCCTTGGTCCACAGCAGACTGTTACGCCACGAGTTTTTTTTTTTTTTTTTAAGTATCCATCTCCATTAGTGCAAACCATAAACATAAATGGATGTAACTGATCAGTGATTTATCTCTATTATTTATCTCCTTTTGGCCTTCAGACGTTCTTCTACACGAATTAAAGGGCCCAGACAATGCCAGAAAAGCATATCCCAAACCATAACATTTCCTCCACCAACTTGAAGGGTTGAGGCAATCCAGTTAGGGTGTATGCTTTAAATTCCTACCGTGCCATCTGCATGGTGTAGTTGAAAATGTGATTAATCGGACCACACTACCCTTTTGCTTTCATTTACTATCCAATTATTTTGATCCTTTGTGAACTGAAGACGTTTTATCTTATTAAAAGCAGGCTGCCAAAGCTTTCCAACAGGTCCTAGGCCTCCATATCCGATATGGTATAATGTGCAGTGACCGGTATGTTAACAGACCATGGGTCTTGGTTTGTGATTAAGATTAACTGTAATTTAACGTACTGTGTTCTATTGGACTGGACAAGTCTGACACTCTTCTTTCAGCTCAAGCATCCAGTAGTCGGTGACGACCACACCTCTTACATTGACACCCGGTTTTTAGTTTGATAGGCCACTCTTTGTAAACAGTAAGAGCACTAGCAATGGAGTTTCACTGATTCTCGCTCGACTGCTCCAGCATCTTCATTCCACATTAAAGTCCATTAAATCACGTTTTTACCTATTCTTTCACAAGCAATACATTTCAACTATCTTTACAATAATCCAACCTCTTTGTATATCAATTTCACCCTCTAGCAACAACAGAGTGATGTTATAGTTGATTTACACAAAATTGCCTGGTAGTCAAAATAAATTGGCCGTGCGGTATATATATCCTTTACACTCTGTTGGAGGTCTCGGATAGCGTTATTTCCTTATGGCTTTCACCCCAACCGCGACCTGTGAAGAACATAGCAATAATTTTCTGAGTGCATTCGATGTTTTTACGATAACTATTCAGAACATTGTAAATTGCTGCTTATGTTTTTCAATACGTGAATAAGAATAGTTTATTTATGATTATATAGTAAGTTTTACATAGGTAAGTTTTTTTAAATTGTGATTCACATTTTTGAAATTAAAAGGGGGTAAAACTTTAACAGGAAGTATTGAAATTTAGTGAATGTACTGCTAAATTTCAATAGTTTCTGTTCTAGGTAGATTTATACAGTAAAACATCATATTTCGATGCCTAAAGCTCTATTTATTTTGAATAAAGAAACCGGAACACTTCGCTCTGTATTTTGTGAACAAAAATCTTTCCTTATATCAAAAGGGATCATGACATGACTCATAATATGAGCAGGATTGAAACAAAAAGGTGAGCTACTTCCTCTCTTTGATTGCGTTAGAACTCATCTGAGGATAGCACACCAGCTATATATAAATATAATATTCGCTTAATTAGAATGACAAATTTTCATCTTCTTTAAGAAACAAGTTTAAATTAAAAGACTAATATCACGATAGGATACCCGTTTCTATTTATTCGCTGGAAATAAAATTATGATCTGTGGTATAAGACTCAAAAAAAGTGTTTTCATCCACCTTATCTTCCATGTTTTCACTTTTATATGTTTTTCTTTTACGAGCAGTAATGCCGATTGATCGATCTGTAATCGATTTGATATTCAATTTAAAAAATTCAGCACTCCCCATGTCTGTCCCTCATCCCATATGGACATAGCTCACGGGTTCATTCACCCTTTTTTAACCCTTATCGCCCATGCAAGGGGGAAGGGGATAAATGAAGGTCACCCCCGCCAGTCGCCCCTATTCAGTGCTTTCCCAGCACGCGGAAAGGGCAATGAAATCGTAAATGACGTCACCGAAAACCACGTGATGACAAAAGTTGGACCACTGACACAGTTTTGAATTTTAATGTTGTCTGCACTTTTTTTTATAACAATCTATAAAAGAGTTTTTGTCTTTTTTTAATACGAAAAAATTATTGATTTTATGAATATAACTTACTCAAAAAGCTTTAGATTTTAATGAAATTTCAATCCAATTAAAGAATTGGATTTAATAGGCTTTTCAATTACATTTTTTATTTAAACAAGCGCTGACAAATTTTTGTTGTGTGGACTTTTTTCTTCCTTCATTTGTTTATTATTCATGTAATAAAGACTTTTAAAACAATTATTCGATTCAGCAAAATTTGGTCTTTTATGCACTGGTTTCCCTTTAAAAAGATAAAATTTATTTTGACAAACAATGAAGTCCTTGCAATTATCAATTAAAATATTTTCCTTATGAGTAGTATCAGTGGCTTTCCTTTCTGATCTGTTTTCTGCAAAACAGTCAGACCTTAATGAGTATTCAAATAATATAATGCCTTTGTTTATTATATGATGTGAGTGCAATTTCTTAATTATTTTCTCTGTAAGTTAGATAAATTTGAAATGTATTGGACTAAACATAATCAGGTCATTTACGCACTTTATTTTTATCATTATGTGTTCAAAGTTTTACAAAATTAGTGTATGAAATCAAATGTAACAATAATATTAGCTCTGAAATTCGAAGGAGAATTGTTGCCGTCAACAGATGTTTTATTGTTCTAAGGACCAATTTTAGCTCTTATTTAACACTAGAAAGACGGCTGCCGGCATTTTGACGGTTTCGGACATACTATTGAGCGCTATGTCAGCATTTATGTCCTCAGGCTTCTGATATTTTATGAATTTTTCTAATTTTACGCGAAATATGCACACACATTTACAAAATTATATTCGATAGTAAAGAGGGGCAGAAAATGTGTTGTATACCTTCTAAGACTGAAAGCCGTTAAATTGACGGCAATATAGAAAAAAGGCAGAAATCTTTGAAATAATACCGGAAAAAATGTTAGTTACTTTTCGTCTCTTCCCCCTTTTGCAAATAACAGAAATATTGGCTCTTCGGAAATATTGGTGCTGAAAAATAAGGACTGCACAAACCATGCATATATTTTTACGGATAAACCATGCCAGGTTGTCAACGCAGCTTATCTGCATAAAAATATGCCGAAATATATATTAATTTATTATATATTGGCATGAAATAGGTCAAAATTTAAAGTATTTAATCATTGTTTTTGAAAAAACATTAAATATTTAAAATTTTTGATTTTATTTTTAACCGTCGGAATGACGGCGTTCAGTATTTTTAGTAAGAAAAAAATTCCCATCTTTCTAGTGTTAATAAAGAGATAGGCTAAATTAATACTGTATAAAGTTTTGGTGAGATCTGTTATGGCTTATGCATCTGGAACCTGGACCTTCTGTCAGCATGATGAAAATTCTCTGCTTATCTTTGTGAGAAAGATCTTGCGATCTATTTTTGACGGAGAATGGTGTTTGGAGGATAGAATCACATTTTGAATTACATAATTTGTTTAAAGAACTCGGTATAATGAAATGTATCAAATTATATAGAATGAAATTGGCTAGGAATGTTAAAAGAAGAAATGACAACAGAACTACGAAAAATTGTTTTCTATAAAAACCGTTAAGCATTAGACTGAGGGAAATACCAAAACTCAAGATAGGTCGATTGCGATGACCAAAATTTCCTAGCTTTAAAGAAAAACAACTGACGTATAGTCTGCCCCAATAGGTCAAAGTGGGAATAGCTCCCGCAGAAAGCCAAGGCCCACATTGGGCTATGGTGCCTCTGATGATGATGATGATGAAGATAATGATGATTTTTCTAATTAAATTTAAAAAAAAAAGAATTAATGTTTAAACGAAGCCGTGATTTTTAACGGTTTTTTTAAATAATAGTTTAATTATTTTTACTCAGATGTATTTTTAATGTCTTTAATTTATCAAAACCGAATTTTCATAGGCTACATACTCTATCAAATGATAAAATTTATTTTGGGAACAATGGTGGATATTCAAAAACATAGACTACGGCGTTCCTCTAGAGATGTATAAGGAAACCAAGCACTGTTTTCTGACTAGTTCTCTACAAATGTATCTGAACTTAAAAAAATTTAAGAGATGAAGCTTTTGTTTTATTAGCACTAATGGGTTATGATGATCCTAAATTAACTTGAATATGGGGGACTCTTGGGCGTGCAGGATAGTGCGCAGAGACCAGCGTTATCAGCCAAATATTGCTGTATTCTTTCGGGTGGGTCAGTGTAACTTTTTGGATTACACTGTACTGAACTGATTTAATTATTTTATCTTGAAACAGAGTAAAACAACTTAAAACTTTATTCGACTTAACTAACCAGTCTTTTTTATTTCTATAATTAAATGGATAATTATTTCCTTTTTTCTGGACAATTAAGCCTATACAAATGTACATAAAACTGACTTTCTCTATATGTATTTGCACAGACCAAGGACTTTCTTTCTGATCTATTCTTAACAGAAAAGCAAATCTTTTAGAGCATTTAAAAACGAAGTTTTGGTTTTTTTGTATAGCATAGATGTAATTTCTAATTTTTTTTTCAGATCTGTAACTTGCTCACAATATGTAATAGTGATAACAGAAACAGAGCATTTTCATATTTGAAAATATATTCAGTTAACAGGCGTTATAACTGTTATATAAAAGGCTGTATCCAATCAAGTTTTGAAAGACTTGCGCAAGGGTTTTCAAAGAAAAATGTAAGCAATTTCAAAAACATCAACACTTTTATGCTTATTCGAGTTCAAATGGCGTTTTAAATCTTGCCTCATGATGCATGCAACTGAGAAGGTAAGATGTAGGAGCCTATAGGTCATATTTTATCTCAGTTTGGTTTGGTGCACTACAGTCAACGTTTTGCTACACGAGGGCTAATTTGAACGGGAGCTACAGTTTAAAGCCGATACCGAACGGATACAAACATCTCTGCCAACAGTGGGACTCGAACCCACAGGATCCGAACCGAATGCCAGATCCTTAGCCCTTCGGCCATCACCTGGCCCACGTTTTATCAAGCTTTCAGTCTTTTCAATAAACGGATATTTATCTAAATCTTCATTACTAAAACTCATTATTTTTCAGGAATTTTTGCAAATAAATATGCAACTCTTTAACGCATGAAATACAGGATATATTGCCTAAAAAAAATTCCGTTGTTTACATGATTTTTTTACCCTAAATTTTGCAGGCAAAAAAAATGAATTTAAAATATTAAATTTTCTTTCATTAACGTTATTTACATTCCACTAGTTGTGTAACGAAAACGTGCTCCTAGGGCACATTTTGATGAAAATTAGGCAACTTTAACTAAACGTATGTGTATTAAGTGAATTTAATGTTCCGACATTTCAATTACTTTTTCTCAAGAGATGTCTTCTTTTAAATACCTTCTTTCTCAATAAAAGTCTATTTTCCCTCTAGTGACTTTACTACTATAATTCGCAAAACAAAATAATCATTTGCCAGACATCCCGATCGCATACACCCACTTCAGACCAGGTTAGTACAGTATTTTGACCACATGCTAGGGAATTTATTTTTAGTGTTGACGGTTACAGAAGTTCAACATTGCATTACTTTTTTTGGTTTTATTCTAAGATGTACGATAAATTGCAAGTTAATTTTTCGGCGGTGAATAGTAAATGACGAATTTAGATTATTTAATCCTAATAAATTTGCCTCCGTAAACACTACTAAGCAAATGGTTGGAAAATCTGTTGTAACTATATACCCTCTAGATATGCTGCAATATTGTTTGCCATTGGTTAATGATTCTTTCTGGGTAGCATACATAAAAAATGTTAAAAAGACAGACTTCTTGTAAAATCCTGGATGGGTGGTCATCTTACCCATGACACTTCTACATGTGACGCCCAAGGGAAGCGTCCTTGCAGCTGTTTCTTTGCCTCAGACCACAAGTTTTATGTGTCGGCGACACCTTGTCTATAAGTTTATCACGATCGTGTCGTAAAATCGTGACGTATCAAACTTTGACTCGCTTATAGCATACAGAGTGCCATTTACGCTTGATCTTATACCCATTTTGATAATGATTCCAAGAAGATGGGATTTATCGTTAGAGTTTCTTTTTTTCTTTTTATCACACTGTCATTTTAAATTATATTTAACGTATGAAACTATAGAAATATACTTTGTAATCTGAATAGAAATACCCAAATCATCTCTTTACCCATATATTTCTTAACTAGCTGAATACCCGTGCTTCGCTAAGGAGTACATTCAAATGAAATACAAATGTATGAAATGTATGAATGTCAATGTATGAAATTAATGCAAAAAAATTATATATATATATATATATATATATATATATATATATATATATATATATATATATATATATATATATATATATATATATATATGTATATATATATATTTATTTATTTATTTATTTATTTATAAGAAATTCGTAAGTGATATTTTTATAGACAAAATAATGTAGAAGAAAATATTCAAATCAAATACAACGGTCAATGGATGCAATTAATTTGTATGTTTAAAATCCATAAAAACATTCTAATATAAATTAAATTCTTAAAAAATTTCCATCTATATTAGTCTAGTGGTTAAATTTTATCTTTTACCGTATTTTAATATTTTTTTGCCAATTTATTTCACTGTTATGCACGTTAAGCAAAATTATTTTAAAGTATCATAAGAAAAGTAACCACGTGATCAGCATTTAATAAATTAAATTCTAAAAATTAATCTTTAAAAATTTATCAAAAATCAGAAAATGGAGCTAAAGATTCGAAAGAGATTTCATTTTAAACGAATTTTTATGATCTTTCTTCTGATAGGAATTTTATAACCCTAAAATTATTCTTTTCATTTCAAACTTTAAAAAATGTTACAAAAACAGCTTAAAAATTTAATTAAAAAAATCTAAGAAGAATTTTCAAAAAAATCTTTCTTAGTGCACTTAGTGCATAAATATTTATAACAAATACGACGATCAATGTGTACAATTGATGAAAGAGAAAACAAAATATATATTTATAAAAAATTGTAAGGGATATTTTTATAGCCAAAACAATGTAGAAGAAAATATTCAAATTAAATCTAATAGGACATACTAAATAATATAGTACAGTTAATATAGTACAGTTGGAGGATCATATCTTTTACTGTATTTCAATATTTTTTTGGATAATGTCCAATCGTCTGCCACATTAGCAAGAAAATAAAAATATTTTTGTCTAATTAGTTGTTATGCACGTGACGATAAATTTATTTAAAGTACCAGAAAAAGAAATCACGTGATCAGCATTTAATAAACTAAATTCTAAAAATTAATCTTTAAAAATTCACCAAAAATCAGAAAATGGAGGAAAAGATTCGAAAAGATTTCATTTTAAAGGAATTTTTATGGTCTTTCTCATGATATAAATTTTATAACCCTCGGATTATTATTTTAAAGGAAAACTTAGAAAAAGTTACAAAAACAGCTTAAAAATTTAATTTAAAAAAAATCATTCTTAGTGCACCCCTTCACTATAAGAAGAATTGCCATGCAAAATTTCAGCCCTTTAGGTCCAGCGGTTGGGTCTGTGCGTTATCTGTCTGTCAGTCAGTCAGTCAGTCAGTTACGGAACTATTATATATCTATCTATCTATCTATATATATATATATATATATATATATATATATATATATATATATATATATATATATATATATATAGAGAGAGAGAGAGAGAGAGAGAGAGCGATATAAAATAAGCATAGTGGGCTTAGATAACATGGTGAATAATTTTAAATATCAATCAAGAAACTGTAGTTAGACTGCTATGCAACAAGTAACAAATCCACAAATCTTTTATAAGATGAGTTAAATAGCTGCTAGGGTTCACCACATTTTTATTTATCTGGGAAAAATGTTATGATTCTAGGTCCAATAATATTGTTTTTTATTAACTTGAGAACCAACCGTCACCAACAGAAATGTTTACTTTAATGCTTCACTAAAAATCAATTTTCTCAGTTTTGAATGTAGTTTCGGTTAGTTCCTTGTTCAATAACACTGTCTTAATTAATGATTACCAAAAGTACATGCAGCCATATCAGACCTACTTTTAAAACTCGCGCGTTTTAATTTTTTTTTTTTTTTTTTTGCAAAATACGTTGCTAAATTTAAATGAGAGGCTTTTTTTTTTATATGCAACCCTCTCTCCCCACGCGCGTGTGTGAGTGAAATGGTTTCAAAAGTTCGTTCACCCTTTTTTTCACTACGGCCATAAAAAACCCTGCAAAAAATGTCCGCCCAAGGTCAGTCGGCCTACGCGTAATGACGTCACCCCTTGTTACTGTGGTCCTGGGGTCCGCATTTAATCAGTGGGGTTTGAGCGAGGGCAATGAACACTCAATGTATGCAACAGAGTAGTATAAGGATTTGATAAGGGCCGAACACCCATTGCATCTGGGGTGCGTTTCGAATTCTCCGATGGAGTTTCGATTTTAAAACTTTAGCTACGGATGAAATTTTTAATAAAATTGAGATAAGGTCTAATAAAAGAATAAATTCTAAAAATTTCAAGAACTATGCAATGCAGCAGAAAGGAATCATCCAGTTTGATTTTTATATGAATTTATGTCATAAAACTTTAATAATTCAAAGAATCCTGAATATAAAAAAATTAAAAATATTGATTTCAAATGTGAATTTTTAATCTTTGAGCCTCTACTTTTGCAGTAAATAAAAACACATTTTACTTCCTAAGTTGTTAAATTTTGACTATTTTAAGTATTCTGTCAAAAACTATATACTTTAACAATCCTATATATATAAGAAATAAACATCCTCTCATTTTAAATTTAAACTCATTTAGTATTAGGTCTACAATTATATAATTTTAGGCTATGAAAAAAAAAATCCGGGTTTTTTTCGGGGGGGGGGGGAAATTGGCCCTAATCCTCCCCCTTGGAGCCGCCGTTGTTATACTCTGTTATTTTAAATGAGATTCATATTTTAAACAACCTACATGCGAATTCAACGTCTTTGCTCCAAATATATTTTACATTTTTTCATTTAGAAGTTTTACATTTAGAGTTTACATTTAGTAAAGTAGCCATTAGTCATGAGAAAATTACTCTTCCGTTAAATTTAACTTTTTAATTTCAAATAAAACAGGCAGTTAGCCTTGTTACATGCTTCCTGCTAATCCTGTTAATTTCACAATTCCTGATTCAATTCGTCTGTAACCATCAGGCAATTTATTTATTTGTTTTTGCGTGACACTTTATAATCTTCGTGTCAGAAAGAATCAAGAGTAGGATAGAATAAGTAGTAATGGGAGTTACTAACTTGAACTAAGTTTCTGAATTCGTTTAGCATATTAGTAGCAATTAATATTTATCTATGTATATTAAACAGTTCCGTGACAGACTGACTGATTGACAGATAACGCACAGATCAAACCACTAGACCTAAAGGGCTGAAATTTTGCATGTCCATTCCTCTTATAGTGTAAGGGTGCACTAAGAAAGAATTTGAAAAATTTTTCTTAGATTTTTTAAATTAAATTTTTAAGCTCTTTTTGTAACTATTTTTAAGTTTGCATTTAAAATAATAATCTAATGACTATAAAATTTATACCCGCAAAAAATCAAAAAATTCCTTTAAAATGAAATCTTTTTCGAATCTTTATCTCCATTTTCTAATTTTTGGTGAATTTTTAAAGATTAATTTTTAGAATTTAATTTATTAAATGCTGATCACGTGGTTTCTTTTCTTTTTTTGATACTTTAAATTATTTTTGCATCACGTGCATAACAATGAAATAAATTGACAAAAAAAATTAAAACACGGTAAAAGATAAAATTTAACCACTAGACTAATTGAGATGGAAGTTTTTTAAGAATTTAATTCAAATTAGTATGTTTTATGGATATTAATGAAACAAATTAATTGCATACATTGACCGTTGTATTTAATTTGAATATTTTCTTCTATATTATTTTGTCTATAAAAATATCCGTTACGATTTTTTATAAATTTATATATATATATATATATATATATATATATATATATATATATATATATATATATATATATATATATATATATATATATATATATATATATACTTTTTTTTGGGGGGGGGCATTAATTGCATACATTGACCGTTGTATTTAATTTCAATGTACGTTGTATTTAATTTGAATGCACGGGTATTCAGCTAGTCTAGAATAATTCCGTTTCCACTTAATAACTGCAACTTAAGGCTGCTGTGTACTAACTTTTTTAAAATCTTCAAATCCAAGTCGGCAATCTTTGACAAAAAATTTCATTATAGGTTAATATTGAGGAGAGTGAATCCAATAGGGTTAGTACACAGTAGCCTTAACCAAAGCGATATACCTGTACAAAGCTATATATGTCAAGTGGTAAAAGCACTGCATTGTATAATTCCGAAAATTTTCGATAGAGTTAATTGAAGTATCGAATATGTAAATGTAGACCCATCAACTAGTTTCACCCAAAAGTTATAAACAAGTCGGTATTTAATAATCGCGGTGTTAGAAAAGCAATACCTTTTCGAAATATGAAAAACCGCTAACTTAAAGTCATAAATCTTCTGATACTGTTGACCACATTCAACACACAAAAGAGCAAAATAATATGCTGTAATGACAAGAATGCGTTTATAAATTTAAAATTAAAGTAATAAGAGTGTATGTAGGCTGAGACACCACTCGCTATGTGGGACAGAAGTTATCAAGTCCACAGCATAAGTTGAAATACATATACTTCCTTTAATAGGAAATAACACTTTTTTGGTTTAATAAATAGTTATATACAGTACTGGGTAATGTAGTACGACACCATGTTTTATAAACTTTAATTATTTAGTAATGCAATAAGATGAATTTTTTTTAAAAATATTTTATTGCATTATAAATTGAGAACTCGTGAGTAATAAATTTGTCGAAATAACATGTTTGACTGCACAGAGAAATAAAAAGCTTCGTTTAATACACACTTTTACGGTTATTCGGTAGCAGTTAAATATATTTTCTCAAATATGTTTTTACTGGGTTATGTAAATCGTATTTGAAATGAGTTTGGGATATATGGGAATTACTGGGATATGTAAAAACATACTCAAATGAGTTTGTGTTTATACAATTGAATGTTTTATAATTTTTAAGCAAGTATACTTCGAGATGAACTTCTATAGTTATTTACTTAAGATAAATAATATAAGATGTTATCAGTAATGTCATAGCAAAAGTTACGGATGAGAGGGCGATAAATTATGTATTTTAATACTATGATATACCATCACTATATAAACATAATGGTATTATCAGTGAAATCAGCTTTAAGTTATTTGTTGGAAGTATATTAATATCCACATTTGTTATTACCATATTATTATCATGACGATTTCAATAAAACTATCATCAACCATCCGGGCAATCATTTTGTAAGATACACAGTAAGGCATTTTTCATATTTATTTGGTACTTTGTCGATATTTTCATTTCCTATTTTCTAATACTGATGGAAAAATAATGATGAAAAATTTCGCCTGTTCCACACTTTCACTTTCTTTATGCTTATATTTTTCCCCTTTTAGAAATGAATGTGCCGTGGTTTGAGGGTATATAACCATCAGCTATTTACTTCAGTGTCCATGATAACAGTTTATGCATTTCTGCCGAAAGAAGTTAAGATATTTATGTTGGTTTTGATGGCGTTACACTTTATGAATGTTGATTCCATCAAACTCGCAACTTTATGCACTTAGCAATAGCTGGGAAAGGGTAATTACACGGCACCGGAGAGAGAGTTATATATGAAAAAAAAAAAAACTCTTCCGTTTCATTTCTTGAAAGTCCAATTGCTGTAATGGTTAAAGTGCGTCAATTATTTACCTCTTTAAAATAATAATTGCATAAAGAGATAATCATATCACAGTAAAATGGAGTTAATAGAAAAGGGACATAGATATTTTATTTTTTTTTCTCTTAGAGGTGAAAATCACCACACCATTGGTCAAAAACTAAAATCATTTCAGCACGTAAAATTTTAAATTGCTCAGTGAGATAAACATATAGCTATGATTATGTAAATAAAAATACTTTATCTTTTCACTTTTAATTACAAAATTATCATAATAGCGGTCAAAACAAAGACAAAAATTAGCCCTTTAAAATTTAAATTAAGAGATAATCTGGGATTCTAAGAACACCAGAAAAGGAAGGCAATAAAGGTTTGTATTTTTTTTTTGTTCTTTCTTTTTTTCTTATGAATCAAACAACCATAACAAAGGTTTAAACGTTAAAATAGGGTAGAACTTAAATATTGAAAAATTGATATAAAAACATGAGTATATTGTGATAATTTATGAAAAAAATAATAAATGACAAAATTTAAAGCAATAAAATTTCTTAGTTATTTTTTTTCTAAGTGTCAGATTACAGTGACGATGGTCAAAACACAGAAGTAGTCTCGAATTTCAAAAGTTTAATTGTATAGACCAATAATTACTTTACTATAAAGATGAAGAATAAAGAAAAATCAAAGACAAAACAGTCTTAGATACCTAAAATATATTAGAAGACCCAAAAATGTGGCAATAGTAGGCTTATAAAAATAACCCTTAAAATTTTCATATTTTGCTTATTTACTCTAAGTTAATAACATTCTGATGGAAGCTTCCTACTAATTTCAAAGTATTCAGAGATATAAAAGTATAATCTTAAATAATGGATAAGGAAAAAAATAATAAGGATCTCCTTTGTAATGCGCTCCTGAAAGTTTTATGATTTTATTTTGTGTGATTATAAATTCTGGAAATTTCTGAATCATAGGATTCGGTTTCTACACCACAACATACGGATACTTTCAATATCTACTTTATATATATATATATATATATATATATATATATATATATATATATATATATATATATATATATATATATATATATATATATATATATATATATATAATCTTCATTTTACTGTGAAACCTCTCTATGGCGGCTAGCAATGGATTTGAAATATGTGGCCGTTTTGAGGGGTGGCCGTCGGAAGGAGATTTATGACTTTGTGGATTCTTCAATCGGTTTTGGTTACATTCCTTTAAAATGAAATAAAAATTCCCTATTTTATCCTAGAAAACAATTGAAAATTTTATATGTTTCCTCCAGGAACTGAAGAAAGTTAAATGAAATTAAACTCAAATGCGAATGTTTGCAGTTGGGAATTTTCGCCCTAGATATGGAATAAATAGAAGAGCCCTCAAATTATTTACTTGAGTGATGTTCCAGGAAGCTTGACACATTTCTCTGATGTGCAGTTTTCCAGCTGAAACTTTCAAGTGGTAAAATAGTTCCAAATTTAGCCTTTTGGATACTTTAGTGACAACTCAATTTCCAACATGCTTTACTGAATGCGGAACCAGTTTTTTCTAAAAGGCACTAAGACGAAACAGAAAGAAATATTTTATGTTCTCAAATTTACCTTTAGAGGTGCGGGGTCAAGTGTTCCGGTCTCGTCACTTGACTCTATTATAAATTACGGGACCAGCTTGTAGGGGGTAGTGCTGGCCGCCTATATGGTGCCCCCTTAAATGAATGGCCAGCAGTCATGCGGTGTGCGTTAGGGCGGCCGTCAGCATTCGATGTTGACCACTACTGGTCTGGAATCTGCAAGGCTTTGTCTGCCCGCTAATTCACATTCGGGCGAATGTCTAGAAACGACAAGTGCCTCCGCATTTGAGAAACAAACAAATGTTCTCAAGCTATGTGAATTGTTAGAAGATTTATTACTAAAGAGGAAAGAATTTTCCGGGTTTTTTTACTCTATACTAGATTAAAAATAAAAGGTAAAGACGTGTTTAGGTTTTTAAAAAACTGTTTTTGAATATGCATCAGTGGGAAAAAAATTAACGCTGCTTTTTAGATTACCGAAGACAGATTTCTCCCTATGTTTTATTCTTCCGTCATTTTTTTAACTTTTCCCCCACGGCTGATCATACACCACCTGAAAGTAACTGGGGTACTCCTGGGGTCACGAGTGCCATAGTTTAAGATTCCTTGATCAATACTATTTCGGATATAAGAAAGCTTTTAAATTTTTTAAAACATACTGGTCTCCTATTAAATATATACCATTGCTGTTGGTGATACTATTAAAAAATAATATATTTTTTTCCGGTAGAAAAATTTTTTGTTCTCAAGTAAAATTTCTGTAATTTAAAAGAAGGCAGTGTTTTCTGATATTTTTTCAGCATTTTTACTCTACTGTCAAGTTAATTAAAATAAATGATGGCTCGGCGGAAAGATTGAAAATTAACTAATATGAAGGCTATAATATCTCTGTTAAATAGTGAGAGACTTTTAAATATTTGAAGAAGCATTTATTTTTCAAATAGTGTTTAAGACAAGTTCAAGCAAAGGAATTTGTGAAATTAAGTGTATTTTATAGCGGCATCGACTGACAAGCACTATAGTTTCATGCACAACCAAATTATATTTTGTTATAACTCTGCTGAGAGCAGTAGGGATTTGTCGGGTTGTTCGTTATTGCTTAGGAATACCTTTCCATTCTTAAAAAAATAAAGGGTATTTTACTTACTTGTACTGTGATATTATTTGGTTTCGCGGAATTCCATTAATCATTAGGTTTTATGTATTCGTTTGCAATACATCAGAGTAACTCATCTGTGATTATTAGTGAACCATGATTTGGTACAGGAAAATTTCATGCTCAGTTGTGACCCCTACTGAAACAGTGCCATTTTGGATCTGATTAAATATTTGTAGGTAGCTTGCAAATTAAGTTTGCCCAATTTATGGTACATTTAATAGTTTTCTAGATGCGAATAGGCATTTGATGTAAATAGCTGCAGTTTACAAACTTGAGATTCTTCAAAGCCTAGAATTACAGAAATGCAAAAAGGTACACCAAGCCGATGATTTATGTAAAAAATTAAGCGGGAAAAGTAATTTAAATAAATGAATTAATATTAGCTTGCTAGTTTCGCATTTTGGTAAATCAAATGTTTACTTTATTATTATAGCAAAATTAAATATTTTCAGATACGTTTCACCAAAGAAATGTTTCGCTTACATGCTAAGATATACTATGAATCTCTACATCAGGCATTGTTTTTTTATTATACCATCTGTCTTCTACCATAGAATTTTTCAAATGCTTTTCACCAATTAAATGTTTTATTAACATTCAAATATAAATTATGAATCTCTATATCTATATAACGCATGATTTTTTCATAATATATATTCAGCCTTCTATAACAGAATTCCATGTAGCTTAATAAAGTTATTTTTTTAAGTTAAAATTAAAATTTCAAATGATGCATAAAAAAAAAAAACAATTTTATGTCTAAAACTTTTAATATATTTTTCCTGAAATATAAAACTCGAATTTGGGGAAGAACTTTGTAAAAAAGAAATAAAATAAAATACAGAGATATTTTCCAAGTTATGTAACAAATGCTCTTTTTTTTTATCTGCTGCTCCTTTATCTTCATTTACTTTTCAGAATACGTGCCTTCGGTACATGATACAAACGAGAATACAGTATGCAAAATTTCGCCAAAGGAAAAAAAAATGCATTCTAACTAACGAGTTCATATTCCTGTATGAATCTACATATAAAAACTCTTCTCCATCCAGAAATATTTATCTTTTCGATGCAAGTTGTACCAATTTAATTCAGCATCTCAAGCAATCTTCTAAAATATTCCCTACACGAGATGGCGCTGAAGAGTGGACATGCTTCAGGGAGTGAAGGATTTTGAAGTCAAAAATATTCGGAATCAGGACGTCGGTTGCTAGGCAACGGGATAACCTCTTCGCATATGCTTATACCTTGGAGGGTCATCCTACTATCTTTATGCAGTGACTTGAGAGTTCTCATCAAGATTTTTTTCTTTTTTTTTTCTAAGAATGTATCTTGATTTGGTTATTAAAAAAAAAGGGGGTAAAAGTACGCCAGCGTACAGGAGAGAGGTACTGGGAACTGCTATTCGGAAAAAAAAACCCAAAAAACTAGG
Source organism: Dolomedes plantarius (assembly GCA_907164885.2). Classification (NCBI taxonomy): domain Eukaryota; kingdom Metazoa; phylum Arthropoda; class Arachnida; order Araneae; family Dolomedidae; genus Dolomedes; species Dolomedes plantarius. The sequence goes on along the minus strand of OU015498.1, from coordinate 66,646,345 downwards.
TAGTTAATTATGAATGATGAGAGATAAGTTTCAATTTAAAATAGATTTAATTTTTCTTGTTGAAAAAAGTACGTTTTTAATTTGATTTTTGTTCTCGGGGAAACAAATAGAAATTTATATTAAAACGGAGAAAAATATGAGAGTTTTGTACTTAAATTATTGTATTAATTTTTTTCTCCCTTATCTAACGTCTATGCGAAGGAGAATGTTCATTTTACTGCAAGAATACTTCTTAAACCTTGCGAGGTTCTGTCTAATTAATGGGCAAATGAAGTCAGAAAATTAAGCATGTTCACAGGTTATGAGTAAAAATCGTAATTTCAAAACTTTCAGATAGGCTATAGCCAGGGATGGATTAAGATATTACATGCCCCTGGGCTACGGGTACAGTGAAGGACACAGTAATATTGGATTTGGTATAAGTCGCTAGATAAATGTTCCTTTTAATATACCTACTACGTATTTAATTTTTTCCTCATTTTTATAAATATATAGTTATGTGCACTGTGACTATGTCATCTATTGTTACCTTTGTTGTTATTGTTACTTGTTGACCCAACCCATTGTTTGGTCACCGAAGGAATGAAAAGCTGCTATTTGACAAACGACTTTTCAATGACTATTTTTTCAAAAAGCAAAAAAAAGTTAAAGACAAAATTAATTTTGTTATTACATGGTTAACTGTAATTGCCCTTTAATCATTTGCTTAACCTAATTTCTTGGAAAAAAACTCCTCTAAAACAGGGATTTCCAACGGGGTCCAGGTGGACCCCTTGGGGATCGATGGAAGTTTAAAAAGGGTCTATAGTATTAAAGAATTCTATTGGGGGGTCTATGATAATTTTTTCTGTTTTAAAGTTTAATTTATTTTTTAAGAATGTAATTATTAGATAATAATATCCGTTTTAATATGTATAAATACAGATTTGCATCGCTCGGAGGGATCGACGCATATACAGTCGAATGTCATGACGCTTTTGTATATGCCTCGAATGCCGCCGTAGGCTTTTATAAGTGTACCAACACTAGGCAGAACTGGGGAAATACACTGGACCTTAAACCGCACATGGGCTCTCCCGATGCAACCAATCAGAAGCAATTTCGTTTTTCTCTTGGCGATGTTTGTGCAATTACAATCTGTGTTTCCGAAATCTTGTTTATATTTGTGAAATTAAAAATGAAAATAGCACAAAAAAGTAAAACATAAACCTAATGAACCTCTTTTTCTAGCTTTTTGTTCATATTCTTAGTCAAATTGTTATCTTTAAGCGTTTAAAGCGCAATTTATTAGTATTAAAATTATGTTGCATACTGTATATTATAGAGGAAAATGTGAGGGGGGGGGGAGTCTATGAAAAAAAATCATTCTTTTAAATGGGGTGGATGTAGGAAAAAGGTTGGGAACCCCTGCTCTAAAACATCGGTAAATTGTCAGTCCTATAGAATATCATCTCCAAGTGCCATACGAGCAAGTCTGATGAGTTATTTTTGTACCACTGGCGATCTCTATGCGTTCTTCTAATATCATACCTTTGAAAAACTCCTTTATCCAATCGCATTCGTTATCATCAAGCACATATAAATCCATTGAGCTATTTCAACATTAGGGAATGAGGAAGTTAATCCATTGTTTGCCACAAAGGGGTAGATATCACAAGCCTTTAGAGATTCACCTTTTTGCCTGAATTCATTTCCGGCTTTTCGTCTCTCTT